>APFE030253849.1:0-16694 GCA_000404065.3 Pinus taeda | reverse complement strand
CACCCTGTCCTTAAGGGAAACAGGGATGCATCTCACCTACAGAGAACAGGAGGTGTGATGCATCCAGACTGCCAATGAGAGATGGTGCGATGGTCCACGGATGTGACTGAGCTTGGTTTTCACCCACAGTTTGTAGCTAAGTTTAGGGATTTAGGCTGAGCTTATGATATATAGTAAACACAAAGTATAGGGGCTGATCTAATGAGGTTATTGAGCTACCACCAAGGCTCTTAGGATGTTTGCAAGTTAGATGTTCAATTCATAAACTAACCTGGAGATCAACTAAAGCAACGTTGATCTACTTTGCAGTTGCATAGCAAAAGCAGTTCGAAGGCTAGCTGGCTTAACTTTAGGCTCTATCTGTAGTTTATAAAGCTAACAACAAGAACAAACAAACATACTATTCACTCCCCAATGGAGTCGCCATTTTGTTTCTGAGAAAACTAGTGTCTACTCAGATCTACTAGTCCCACTAAGACGGGTAGTTGTCTTAGAAACAAACAATTCAAAGTAACTTGCATTTTCCTTTATGAGAGATAGATGAGAGAGAACCAGAGAGCACCAACCTTAGTCTTTCGCTTGGCTCCTTGCTTGTTTCCTCTCTCCTTTGACAGATCTTTACCACTCCTTCATCACTTGTCCCTCTTCAAAGAACACTCGTAGAGTCAAAGCAGCAAAATACCATCAAAGCATAGAGATCTATAACCATAAACAATATAGGATCAGATGTACATTAACCATACAAATGAATACACAAATACAAGATTCAAAAATATACAAGTATATGGAGGAAAACTCAAATAACTTTATTGATAGAAGTAGTATAAGAGAGGATTACGACCCAGCTATCTGATCCAGCACCATCCTCCCAGCATGAAAGCCCTCTTAACCTCATGAAAAGCTAGATCACCCAACAATACAATGCTTCACAGAGAAACCAATAGCACTTCCTTACAAAATACAAAATTCCAGCCTCTGGATCTCTAGGATGAGGGATCCATATATAGATATTTACAAGGGGTCAATCAGCTTCTAGGATATTGATTAGTGTCATTTCACTGATAGTTCTTGGTTCCACTTGGAGATTTCATGATCTCTTACTCATCCCTGGGCGAATTCAAAGAGGCAAGTGTCATATGAGCAATTTCTAGAAGATTCTCTGGGTTTCCACCTAGCAAACAGCCTCTGCCATTTGTCTACTCTCGCTCATCGCACCCTATAGAAGGGTTTTTCAGTATGCATCGCACCCTTTGTGTGTAGCAGGTGAGATGCATTGCACCCTTAGCATGGAGTAGTCTGTATGGTCTAGTTTTGACCAGTTTTGACCATTTTTTCAAGGAGAACTTCTAGGAAATGATGCAATCAGTTGACCTTGATCCTTTAGGGTATGAAGCAACACTTTTAGGGGTTTAGAAGCCCTTGGTTTATGGACATATGTGATTGGGGTTGCAGTGCCCAAATATATCTATAACACTATTCAGTTTGGAAAAGAGTTGAATGGTTCCCTCAATCAAATGATGACTTTATACATTGAATGTGCATTGGAATGCAGTGGTGTGTTGTGCATTTGAAGGTGAATTAGGTGTTTTGAGATGTTTAAAATTATGTGAGCATTAGTCACATCCAAACTTTGTTTACATGCATTTATTTTATATATGTTGAATCCCGATATATGCATTGTGATAGGTGTTGGTTTATATTGACAATGTGCTATCACTGCTACACCAACCTCCAAAATTTCACTACATCTAAATTTTGGATCCTACCTCATTGTTAGATGAAATGTCACCTTGGTCATCAAGTGTTGTTTTGTGTTGACTCATATGTTTTCAATGTTCTTAAGTGTCACCACACTGATTTTATTATCCTTAGATGGATTTCATGGCCACACCACCTTTCTTCTTGTAAAATGACACTTTTAGGTCGCAGTCACACACACTTCACTATTTATAGTTAGGGAAAGTGCATAAAGTGGCATTTTCATTTATATTCATTTTTGGTTAATTTTTTATAAGTTTTATTGATGAGTTAGTATGTGCACACGTGGTTTTATGTGAAGAAGTTATCTTCGCTACCCATCAATCATTTTGGTTCCAAATGATCCCATTAATGCCAAGAGTTCATGTGTGCACTCTGAATCCTTGATGGGTGATTCTTCACCATTTAGAAGTGCCTCCTAAACCCTCCTTAAGATATGGGCACACTCCAAAAGCATGTAGCCCCTTCCCTGTCCCAAACTACACCCTCAAATTACGAAGTCTTCCTTGAGCACACTCCTTCGACTCGAAGAAGTGCATCATCATTGAGTGCACTGGCACATCTCAAAGACTCAAAGCTTAGCACTTCAACCTTCACTTATGTGCCCTACACCCTCCTAACCTGACTTGAGTGCACTGTAACACCCTGAAGGCATGAAGCCTAAGCCTTGAACCTCTAAGAGTGTGCCCTGCTCCCTTTCTGAGGCCTCCTAGGTGCATGAATGCACCGTGAAGGGACAAAGCCTCAAACATTAGCCTTAAAGTAAAGGGTTGTGGTATGTCCCCTCCATCTCTCCCTTGGGTGCATAATACACTTGGTAAGCTCAAAGCCTTCCCCTTCACCTTTTGGATTTGCGACATGCGTCCTACCTTGATCATCTTCCTGTTTAGGGAGCATGACTGCATTATTAAGGCTCAAAGCTCCTCCTCCTCTATCGTGCAGCCTTTCATGGTGCACCTGTGCACCCTAAAGCTCCATTCACCATTTTAAGTGCACTGAACTGGCATGAACAAGAAAATATGTGTGAAACATGGTAGAGTAGGAGATTTTTAGACTAATATTTTCTTGTCATAAGTGATTTTAGAAATAGGTAGTCCAGGAACCTCATGGAAATCATACATAAGGAAGATTGGGAAAAGAGGATGAACAAAGGAAGTGCAAGAAGAGCTAAGGACACACCTAAAGCTTGATGATCAAAGAGGACTCCAATGCTTGAAGAACCTTGGGAGGGTGGATTCACCATGAGTAGATGATGATAAAAAAAAGACATAGTGGTATCCATGTTACCACTAAAGAAAATCTATGTCATGGGCCACTGTCATGCCCCAGTCATCCATAATAGTGACATGTCTAGTTTCATCATATGATGATGTGGAAGATAAATATTATCATTCTAGATCATTGTATAAGACAAATGAGTAGAAGTATAAGATCCATATGTGAACTCAAACATCATAGGAGTCCAATGGACATGTAATACCAAAATTCATATGTAATTCCAAAAGTCATTTGGAACTTCAAAGGTTGTAGAAGTCCAAAGTTCACTAAAAGTTAGAAATTCAAGAGTCATGAGGACATCAAAGGTCACAACTCAAGTTATAAATAATTCCTCATTTCTCATGTAAAGGAATTTTAACCTTGGCATCTCCCATTGGCATAAGAGAGATAAGTTAGTACTTTTGGAGAGAAAGTAGTGGCTCCAACGCTCCACCCTTGGAGCAAGTGATGTTCATTGTATTCATGTATCATGGGACTTTTACTTAATATTTGAAGTCTTGATGGCCAAAACGTTTTTATACATGGATTATGGATGTTAGTAATACTATTCTACGAATGTTCATGGTTCATGTTTCTTTTCACCAGTACTAAGCTAGTTGAACTATTTCAATTATTTTAGTGCTTATTCTATTAAGAATGTGTTGTAATGGTTATAATGTTCATCACATTTTTGTGGACTATTTTTTTAGATATTAGGGTGGTACTACTACCTCTCTCCTAGAGGCTCACTTTCTTTCCCCCCTACAGTAGAAGAACGTTGATGCACTTACAACTAAACATTCACCAAGCATAATTACTTTATTTTAGAAGGTGCATGTGCAACTCTCTCTCTTGTTGATAGCTAAATCTAAGGAATATATTTCAGTGAACCGTAGTAGGGTTGAATTCTAGAAGGGGTTGCTAACCCAAATGGTGTGAGGTCTAATTGGAATCACATATCTAGGAGACCCCTTGAATGTTGGCAAGTCTAGAACTGTCAACATTTATGGAGATAGAAGGAGGGATGCCATATTTTGATGGCTGATAAATCCACCCACCCACATCATACCTCCTCTAGATAAGGAAAAAACATTCCCAACACTTCTATGACTCGTATTCCTAAAATAGGTGGATCTTCTCAGCTAAGCCCTAAACAATGTTGTGATATTTCTTACGAGCAGATCTAGGAAATTTGACCCATAACTATAATTTCACAAAGGCTATCAAACTAATTCCTAGAGCATATAATATTCCTTATTTTCCAAAGAATAATACAACCACTCCCATTAGGATAGTGATTTCTAGACTAGAATATTTGGTTTTTGCTACTCTCAAAGAGTTGTCTGCAAAAAATACAAAAAAACCAGAGAAACCTCCATCTTTTAATGGGAGCGATGGAGACAATGTTGTTCTTTCAGATGATAATTTCCATGGGTTAGGTGGACATGAAGAAAAGGAAGAATATCCCTTATATTATGAAGAAGAGGAGGAGGATACAGATGAAGACATGAAAGGCTAAGGTCTGGATTGGATGACTCAGGGTCCACTTTCCCTTCCCGGTATTTTACATAAGATTCCAAGACACTCGGAAAAGTTGTTAACAAAATATGACCCTAACAAAGCGCTCAAAGCAGAATACCATTTGGATATTTTCTACCTACACTTGCACATGCTTGAGGTACATTATGATGATGTTGCATGCTGACTCTTTCCTTGTATCTTAGAGGGTATAGTGACTTATTGGTATCATAGTCTTCCTGTGAATTCAACTCAGAATTGGAGGCGGTTTAAGAATTTGTTCTTGGAAAAGTTTGTTGATGAAAAAAATGCCAACTATGTAATTGAAACAGTCAGGGAAGCCGAAAATGGGGGAAAAAGAGACGGTGAAGGAATTTAATCATTGGTTCAATAAAATATTGAACCAACTCCCTCTAGATACAACACCTCATGCCTCCATCACAATTGATTAATATACTTTTTCCTTGCCATTAAGCATTTTGCAATTTCTAAAGATAACAATGAAAGAAAAATTGGCCCAAAATTTTGAAGAAGCCAATGTTGTGGAGAGGGCCTTGCATGCAATCATAGTCATTGTTGATGATGAATCATTCAAGGACTCCAAGGAAATAGGTAAAAGGTCTCAGGCCTCTTTAGACAAGACCAAAGAGAAAGGGGCTACTAATCTAGAAATGTTAACCTACACTATCTAGAATTTGTCCAATGAATTGGCATAACTAAAGAAAAGGACAAGCAAGACCATTGTTAGCAACAAGCCCTCAAAGTTTAACTTCCTTAAGAAGTTTAAAAACAATAGTAACAACAATAGTCAGGTAGATAAGTTTTCACATAGCTAAAATATTGAGATGAATGTCGAGATCATGGGCATGGACCAATATTGTTCTTTCCATCAAGAATATCATTTAGAAAAGACATTCCCATAATGGAGTCACAAAATGAATGCTCTGGATGCACATATCATTGAATATGTACTTTTAGATGAGAAAAATGAAAAACCATAAGGAAAGGAAGAATCTGAGATGGTTGAAGAGACGTAAGTGTCGGACATGAAACTAATACTTTCAGTTGTGTGTTCAACACTGTGAAGAAAAGTTGTGAGGAACCATCACCGAATGAGGCCCTAGATCAGAAGAAAAAAAGGATATAAGTTGTTAATTCAATTGCATGGTCCTAAACAAGAGCCGATGAGGCAAAATTTGAAGGAAGATATATTAGGGAAACTCACTCCACCCATTACCCAAGCTCCGAACAAGTCTGGAACTACAACCATAGCAAAGAGTACTTCCAGGAACACTAAATGTAAGACCATCATTCTGGAAGTGCCAAACATAGTCACTCCCCTAGACACTTTAGTAATGGTCATTGCACTTGACTACAACATAGTCAAGGATATGAATAAAACACATGAAAATATTTCAATTTTTGAACTCACAAGAATATCAGGCCAGCGGGAACTGCTTTTCCAAAAAGGTAATGGGTAAGTTTTCTGGTCCCCTGGAGTCAGTCATTAATGCTACAACATTAGATGTTAATGCTGTTTTCCCTCCATTTCTATTGACTTTCAACATTTTTAATTATAATGTTCACAATTGTCTAATGGATTCTAGTGCATTCGTAAACATCATGCCATTATCTATTGCAAGGAAAATAAATGCCAAATGGGACAAATGAAGGCACAAATTATTCAATTGGATAGATCTTTGGTCTAGGCTATTGGTGAACTTAGAAATGTTCTATCAGATTATCTAAAGATGATCGAGTTCACTAATGTATAAATATCATAATTGTGGACATATCGGAAGCATATGGTTTACTCCTTAGTAGAGACTGGTTGAGAAAAATACAATGGTATTTTGCAATTGACTAGTCTCATATGTGGCTTCTATACAAGGGTTAGAACAATCCGATCTGGGTAGAGACAAAACCTTACATGAAATACACTGTCACACCCTTCGAAAGGAAAAATGAGTCGGTCACTTTTGATAATCTAATTTTAGGTAATTTCTTCTTGTAAATAGATCTTGGGTGCTATCTCTAATAACCATCTCCAATTCCACTAGATACACAACTAGAGCTCCTTCCTTGCTCTCTCGCTGGTGCAAATGACTTATGCAATATATATGTACATAGTATTACTAGTAATAATAGTAGCAATTTTATAGGAAATATCGTAGTATCTTGTAAAATTTGGACTCTTTACTATGATGGTTCTAAGACGTAAGACAGTTCTGGAGCTAGTTGTGTCCTAACATCCCACAAAAAATGAAACATGTACTTTCATGTTGCCTTGAGTATCAATATGTCTTTTCTTGGACATACAATGATTTAAATACTTATGATACCCACATAACCATCATGTGATTCCTATAAAAGAAGGGGTGAATCCATTCCAGTGAAAGCTACGAAAATTTCATCTCACACAAGAGCCTCTTATTTAGAATCAATTGAGAAAGTTGTTGGATGCTCGGATCATATTTAATGTCAGAAATTCCACCTGGGTGTGCAATTTGGTCTGAGTAAGAAAGAAGTCTATTGGAATATGCCTATGTGCTGATTTCTAAAATCTTAATTGGGATCACGATAAAGACAAATATCCAATGCCATCCATGGAGCATATAGTATATATAGTATTTGGGTCTGAAATGTTTTCCCTACTAGACAAATTTTTAGGCTATAACGAAGTGCTCATAGCAGAACCAAACAAGTTGAATATTACATTCCAAACTAAATGGGGAATGTTCATGCTCAAAATAATGTCATTTGGACTAATCAATGTTGGCAAAACTTTTCAAAAAGTGATGGACATCAACTTTCGTGGCCTTCTTGGACAAAGAATTTTTTTTCAACTTAGATCATGTCATTGTGTTTTCCAAGAGACGTTCAGATCATGTACCTCATCTAAATCATATTTTTGAGTGGTGTCGGAAGTATGGAATTTATCTGAATCCCGAGAAGAGTGTATTTGGTGTGTTTGAGGGGATCCTACTAGGGCATATCGTAGCAAAGAGAAGAATAAATATTTACCCCAAGAGGGTCAAGCCTATCACACAGATCTCGTTCCCATTGAATAATAAATCGATGCGATATTTCTTAGGGAAAATAAATTTCCTTGTAAAATTCATCTCTGTTTACACACATATAGTCAAACCCATACATGAGATGGTTAAGAAATATGCATTATATAAGTGGGAGGAATGGGAGAAATATGTTTTTTCTTAGAAAAAATTAGGTTATTTCCAATGCATCCACACTTTTTAATCTAAATTATGGCAAATATTTCCTTCTCTATACATTTTCTTCGTATTTATTGATTGACATTGTATTAACTCATAAGGACAATGAAGGAAATGAGTGGCCTATCTCTTTTATGAGTGCTAGTCTATAGGGAGCATAATTAAATTACTATTCCATTGATAAACAAGCATATGCAGTATACAAGGCAATGGAGTATTTTAGCCCTACTTATTGAAAACTTACACCATTGTATATGTACCTCACCCATAAGTAACAAATCTACTTGTGAAACAAGAACTGAGTGAGAAAAGAGTTGATTGAGTGACCTACCTTCAAGAATATGATTCAGAATTCAAACTAGCTCATATTATAAATGGTCATGAACTATGCAGACTAGCATCTGAAGAAAAGGAGACTCCTAAACAAAATCTATTAGGATGGGAGAAGCAAATGAAAATGTACAATGTTGATCACATTCCTTTTTCCACATCTATAGCTCCTTGGTATGCATAGATATGATAATTTTTGGAATATAAAACCTTGCGCTTAAACTTATCAAGTAAACGAAAAAGGAAAATTTGTTTAAAATATCTATCATATCAACTAGTCTATGGAGTGCTTTTTCAGAAGCACCCAAATGGAGTTTTGTTAGGGTGCCTTGAGCCGCAAGATACAAGGAATGTTTTGAAAGCCATACATGATGGAATGACAGTTGACCACTATGTGAGTGAAACCACACCACACAAAATCATGAGGGATGATTATTATTGGCCCACTCTTTTTAAGGATTCTCATACATATGTATGCAAATGGTAATCTTGTCAAAAATGTGCTCGTCATGATCAAATGTCAACTACCCCACTGCTCCCAGTAGTAGTCAAATAACCATTCCAACAATGGGGCCTTGATGTTATTAGAGAAATTCTCCCACATTCATCAAAGTAACATCGGTACATCCTCATAGCTACATATTATTTCACCCTATGGTCAGAAGCAGTTCCACTTAAACAAGTAAATGAACAAGAAGCAATCACTTTATACAAGAGAATATTATCACCAAAGTTGGTGTTCCTATGTCACTTGTCTTTTCCAATGAAACCTACTTTTTATCATTAAAACATTATGAGTTTGTATTGGAAAATGACATTGTTCTCAAGCATGGATCTGATTATTATCCCCAGGGTAATGGTATAACTTAATCCACAAATAAAAATATTATTTGCATCATCACAAATACCATCTTCTCTAAAAAAGAGTTGGCATACTACTTTGACCAATGCACTATGGGTCAACCTTGTTACTCGCAAGGCTTCCCTAAAGGCCTCACCCTACTTTCTCTTGTATGGTCAAGAAGCTATCTTGACTCTGAACCTATACCTCCTAGCCTTCCAACTCTCTCGGGAGTCATAAGGTAAACCCTGCCTACTAGTTCAGAACAAGATAGATAGTTTACTAAAACTAGAGGATGAACAACTTAAAGCCAAGGACCAATTTCTCTGTGCGTAAGAACTACATAATGTGTTGGTTTGATAAAAAAAATCCACAGGGGCGAAGAGCTTTGATGTGGGTGACCTAGTTATGATATGGGATAAACCCCATGAAGACAAAGGCAAACACACAAGGTTTCAACCATTATGGATTGGACCATTCACAATTATAGAGAAACTTGACCACAACACTTTCAAGCTCAAATTTTTGGATAGGAGGATTGACACCCTACTCATAAATGGCAAATACCTAAAACACTACTTTTAGTAGAAACTACGAGTTGTACTTCATGTACATATTTTTTTAATCTTTTATTTGTTTGTTTGTTTTCAGTTCTAAGTGTCATACATTTTATGTCTTGATGAGTCGTGTCATGGCATGTCTTATGTTGGTCATTGTACATAAAAAAAAGACCTATGTGTGAAAGTGCATGGCCCAATAACTTTGTAGTGTAATTAAAGGAGAATGTGACAACTTCAATGCTTGGATATCTATTTTCACTTCTTCTATGTTTGGAAAAGCCATAGGCTAAGATAAGGCCATATGGAAAATACGATTCGTCCAATAGGAGAATCTTGAGGGAACCTATTATATTTTCATTTATGTTAGCATCTGAACTGCTCAACGTAGTATATGTCTACTTTTGTGCCAATGCTTGTCCAATCTAGTAGAAAAGGGATAAGGGAAAAATATTAAGCGAAAAAAATTAAATTAGAGGTCTTAAAATACTTCTCTAAAGGGGAAACCTCCTACGCTCTCAATAAGTCAAGATCCCTCTTCTTCCTATTTAAAGTAGTAAGCGTCGATACATAGTTCTATTAAATAAATAAACAAAGCGTGAAAGAAGAAAAAGGCTTCCTCTATAGGGAGGTGAAGAAAGAGACTTCACTAGGGTACTGACTAGGCTTGCTAACAGTGAAGCAATGATTGTGCTCCTGAAGTGACTTTGTCGGGGTACTATCCAAGCCTACTAGCAGTGGAGAAACACCAGAGGTGAAAACCCTATACTCTGAATATCATAAAATTGTCATGCACACTACCCTTCGTGAATCAAAACAATTGTGATATGGTGTATCTCTGTATCTGTTTGACCAAGTAGAGAAAATTAAGATGCTATGTGTCAAGATGAGTCAAAAGAGGGAACTTAGGGAAATCAATACTTCCTGAAGGTCTAACCCTTAGCTAAAAGATAATCCTAGACAGAGAAGCTAAAGTCTGTTTAGTCTATCGTCAAGTGTTTTCGCTACTACAACACCCTCCAAAATTTCACTACATCTGAATTTTGGAGACTACCTCACCATCGAATCAATTGTCGCTTTCGTCATCAAGTGTCGTTTTTTGTTGATTCATATGTTTTCAGTTCTCTTGAGTGTTCTTAAGTGTCGTTGCATTGATTTCAATATACTTATATGCATTTCATGGTCACAATACCATTCTTGTTGTAAAATGACACTTTTGGGTCGCATTTGCACACACTTCACTATTTATAGTTATGAAACATGCATAAAGTGGCATTTTCATGTATATTCATTGTTTGTTAAGTTTGTCTAAATTTTTTTTATGAGTTAACATGTGTCACACATGGTTTTGTTTCTAGAACTCATCTTAGATACCTATCGATCAATCATCCAGACTTACATAAATTTCAGTCCAAAATAAGCCCACTAAGGAAAAGAGTACATGTGTGCGCTCTAGAGCCTTAATGGGTGATCCTTCGCTATTCAGAAGTGTGCCATGTTCCCTCCTTGAGAGATGGATGCACTCCAAAATAAAGAATCCCCTTCCCTATCCCAAATTGCACCCTAAAATTACCAATTCTTACTTGAGTGCACTCCTTCAGCTAGAAGAAGTGTGACATCCTTGAGCACATTGGTAGATCCTGAGTACCTAAAACTTAGCCCTTCATCATTCCCTTATTCACTCTATACCCTCCTCACCTGACTTGAGTGCACTTTCACACCCTAAAGGCATAAATCCTTAGCCTTTAGCATTCAAGAGTGCACCCTACACCCTTTTTTAGTCCTTCTAGGCACATGAGCATACCCCAAAGGGATGAAGCCTCACCCTTCAGTGTTCAAGGTTTCACCCTGGACCTTCCCTCTCTCCCTTGGGAATGTACCGTACTTGGGAAGCCTGAAGCCTTCCCCTTCACCCTTTGGACTTGCAACATGCACCCTACCTCAATCACCTTCTTCTTCACAGTATGTGAGTGCATTCCAAAGCCTTGAAGCTTGTTCTACTCCATCCTTCAGCCTTTCAAGATGCGCCCTTGCACCCTGAAGCTCTGTTCACCATTTTAAGTGCATTGAAAGATAATTAACAAGAACATATGCATGAAATATGGTAGAGTAGGATATTTTTACACTGATAGTTGCTCATCATGACTAATTGTAGAAAAATGTACTCCAAGAACCTCATGGCAAGGACACATAAGGAAGACTCGGCAATGAGGATGAACAAAGGAAGCACAAGAAAAACCAGGACATGCCTAAGCCTTAATGATCAAAGCACCATGAAGACTCCAAAGCTTCAATACCCTTGGGAATGTGGATGCACCATGAGTACATGATGATAAAAAGAAAGACACAATGGCAGCCATGTCACCACCTAAGAAAATCCATGTCATCAGTAACTGTCATGCCCTAGTCATCCATAATAGTGACATGTCTAGTTTCATCATATGATGATGTGGAAGACAAATATTATCATTGTAAATCATTGTATAAGACAAATTATTAGAAGTCAAAGAGTCATGTGTGAACTCAAGAGTCAGAAAAATCCAAAGGACATGTAATACCAAAAGTCAGATGTAATTCCAAAAGTCATTTGGAACTTCACAGGTTTTAGAAGTCCAAAGGTCTCTAGAGGTTAAAATGTCAAGAGGCATGATGACATGAAAGGTCACTACTCAAGTTATAAATAGATCCTCGTTTCTCATGTAAAGCTCTTTTAACCTTAGCCCATCCCATAAGGCATAAGAGAGATAAGTTAGTACTTTTGTAGAGCAGGTAGTGTCTCCAACGCTCCACTATTGGAGCAAGTGATATTCATTGTATTCATGCATCTTGGGACTTTTACTTAATATTTGAAGCCTTGATGTGCAACACGTTTTTATACATGAATTATGGATGTTTGTAAGACTATTTTATGAATGTTCATGGTTCATGTTGGTTTTCAACAATATTAAGGTACTTGAGCTATTTCGGTTTTTTTAGTGCTTATTCTATTGATAATGTGTTGTAATGGTTATAGTGTTCATTGCATTCATGTGGAATATTTTTTTGGATGTTAGATGAAACATTATTGCATTTATGTGTCTTTATTAGGGTGGTACTATTACCTCTCTCCTAGAGGTTCACTTTCTTTGCCCCATGCGGTAAAATAACCTTGATGCGCTTGCAACTGAACATTCACCAGGCATACTTACTTTATTTTCAAAGGCACGTGTGTGATTCTCTCTCTTGATGATAGCTAAAGCCAAGGAAGATATTTAAGCAAATGATACTCTGGCTGTATTTTGTATGGGGTTCCTATCCAAAATGGTGTGGGGTCTAGTTGGGACCGCATATCAGGGAGACCCCTTGAATGTTGGTAGGTCCAATAATGTCAACACAATGATATGTTGTATTCTTTTTATTCATTGGTGAATGGAGCATATGTTTTAAAGGCCATGATATGTATATCTTGGAAATTGTGTAATTCATGGTATGCTTTGCAATTAGTATGTGGTATGATGGCTCTTCTCTTTGCATTGAAAGCTTGACTAGTATGAAAAATGACAAAGTATATGTGCATTGAGATATTTTTGAAGGTTGTGTGGTATATATATGTTATTGTTTTCTCTTCTTATTATATACCGTGAATTGTAAGTTGGGCTCTTTCCAAAGTCAAAAGTTTCATGGTTGATGGTAATGTTAAGTTCCAAATTTCTAGTGATAAAGAAAATATTCTTGACATTGTATTGTGGGTGGGTGATGCTTCTTCTTCATTTCTTCATAGTTTCGATCAATGGATTTTTAAAGTATAAATTGACAATGGAGAAAATGCCTCAAATTTATAAAGTATTAGAGTTCATGAAAACTATGATACATTCTATTGTTCATGATACAATAAAAATTAGCAAGGAAAATATATTTGACATTCAAAATTGCTTGAAAAATGCATAATATAAGATTGTGTTTTTGAAGCTTGAGTCACAACTACAACGAGATGAGATTCCATAGAAGAGTTATTATTCTAAAGTATTTTATGTTCAAGTCAACCCTTTGTTCAAGCTTGAGACAAACTTCCATTAGCAGCAAGAATATGAAGTTGAGGTTGATTCAATGCTCTGTTCCAGAGCAAATTTGCATGAAAATATAGAATTTCAGTTTGCACTTCCCAAGTCCATCATCAGTCCTTGGGAAGACTATGTCAACAATAGGAATAGAACTAGACTTGGATATGAAAAGGAGGTGTTCATTCATACTGCAGAATACTCTAAGCCTATTCAGTTTCATAGAGTTAGATTTCTTGAAAACAACTCCTCATTGTTGATTTCGGGTAGCAACGGATGTGATCTAAGCCTCAAAATTTGCAGGGAGGCTTGGGCACATGTATTTTAAAGAACCCAAAAACATTTTTGGGAAATTACATCCAGAGACAATTGTACTAAATAATTATTATTTTTTTAATGGTACCTTTAGTCTAAACATAGGAAATTAAAAATATTAATGGGTATTAGTATAATTGTGGGTGTAACTTTTAGAAGAAGACAAGGATCAAGCTAACTTAATATTATCCATCGATTATCTTTTAGTATGGGTCACTGAATGTCAATGAAAATATTATTTAAGGGAGCTTGAGGTTGAATTGGAAAACACACCGAGAGATTAAAATATCAAATTTCTAAAGTGAGACGTTCTTCGGAGGAAATTCTAATCGAGGAGATTTGTTGCAGTTGAGGGGTAGGGATAGCATCTAGAGAGAGGGAGAGATTTTCTTAGTTGGAGAATCATCAGTAGAGAGAGGGGAGAGTGCTCCAGTAACTCTCACGCAGAGGCTGATGTAGGGCCACACAAAGGCAGCATAGGGGGTGAGAGGGAGTTTGAAATTTTGTAGCAGAGCCAGTTTCAAAAGTCGAGAGATGGGGTGTGAGACTAGGAGGATGAGACTAGTGACTCTGGGTAGAAAATTGATCAGTTGGCTGGGTGATTTAGTACCTATAGGGGTTGATGCAGGGACTCCGTGAGGAGTGCATTGGGGCAATGCAGGGCCTGCCATAGGCACTTCATCTAGTGTCCAGATCAACTATGATTTTTCTCAGTCATTATGTGAGGTAATCTCACAAATCTTTCTGCCAATATTTCTCTCTCTATAACTAAATAAATCGAGAGGTATTCTGAGATGTATTAAAAATTTTCTACTGCTTAATAATAATAAACACTCAAATCTATGGCATTGGTTTTCCTGCATTTGGTCTTTTCGGCGACATTTGTCTAAAAATAATGGAGTCATTTGTGTTTTATTTTCTTTCTTTCTTAGTCCCTTATTTCTGCATAATGTTTAATTAAGTGAAGGTTGGAGTGTATGTATTTCGATATTTTCCATAGGAAACTACAAGTGATTTGTTTGAAGGAATTTAACAAATAGGAGAAATATCATCAATTATTGTAGTGGGAATTTTAGTTGAGGAAGTTTCACATGGTATCAGAGCTACAGGTGCAACAAGAAGAGAAGTGACATGGATCCCAATGCTGAGTAGAATAGGGAGATTGAAAAACTACAAGAGGCGACAATTCAAAACCCTAGGGGGTTTTTACAGTTCTAGCTGGAGGGTTGAAATTTCGAGGTAGTCTCTCTCCAAGTGAATCGACGGAGAGAAGGACTCCCAGTTTGAATTTTTTGTTGGGGTAGAGGGAGAAGCATTAAAGCCTCAGCCTGAGGAGAGATGGTGGGATGTAATTTTTTTTGTAGGCATTTTGTTGGGCAGAAAATTGTCAGAAGAAAGAGGAGAAGCACAGCTAAGGGAATTTATTCTTTAGAGAATTCCTAACCAAGGAATTGGAATTCTCTACAAATGAGTAGTGGCAAGTGGCAACCATTTTACTAGTTCTAGCAGTGAGTGCTTAGGCTAGCCTAGGAGAAATACAAAGGAGAGAGGAGGTCATTCAAAATTTGTGGCAGAAATGGCAACCAGTGGCTTGAGGGATTAGGATAGGTTGGACAGAGCATCCAACTATGTCATCTGGAAGGCTAGAATTTAATTACTTCTAGATGAGCATGCCCTTAATACATACATCGACAGTGTGGTGGTTGTGCCTACAGATGCAAATCCATTGAAGAAGTACAAATCATAAATGACAAAGGCCAAGAGGATGATCCTTGATGGAGTAAAGGATCACGTAGTGTGTCATGTCGCTAGTAGAGGAACTTCCAAGGAGATGTGGGATGCCTTGGCAACATTATATCAAGGATCTCCTGAGTAGCAGAAGATGTACATGGAGCAGAAGCGGATATCTGCTCAAATGCAGAAGGGGGAGTGTGTGGATACATTCCTCACATAGCTTAAGGAGACATGTGATGAATTGTCTACTACAAGGCATACACCTCAAGATTCATAGTTGGTTAGACTGGCCCTCAATTCTATCTCAGATGAGTGGCAAGTATTTTTCCAGAGTATCCTGGGTAGAGCAGAATTGCCAAATTGGGATGAGATGTGGGTATCTCTAAAACAAGAGGAGCTGAGGAGAGACTTAGTCAAGGTTAAACTTGACAGAAGCAGTAGCAGTGGGTCAAATCCCAAGGAGGAGGAGGATAATGAAACCCTTGCATCGAAGGGATAGCAAGAGCAACAAAGATGTACGAAGGACGTATCGTAGATCAAGTGTTTCTAGTGTGGTGAGATGGGTCACTTCACTACTCAGTGTCCTCTCATGAAGAAGGACAAGGATGAGAAGCATGATCCAAAGGTTGCACCCACGAATATTGAAGAGGAGTTCACCATGTAGGTTTTAACCCCGTACAGAAATTACCTGCATACGAATTCTAAATCACAAGAAAATAAAAAATGTGAGAGCATAGCCCATAAAACACATATACACAGAGATTTCCCACTGGATCTCAAAACCGAGACTACCAGCTTGATTTTTCATTATATTCCTTTCAATGTTACAATACATATTTATACATGCCGAAGCATCCAATACCATGGACCGAAAACCATTGCGTCCAAAACTGTAGACCGAAAACCATAGGTAGGTTCGCCCAACCTAATATAGGGTCCAAAAAAAATTTTCTCGGGGCGCTGCCCCAAACCCCATAGAGGGGGGCTCCCCGCCCCCCTCTAACCCCCCGATTCACTACGTAGGTTAGTCGTGGAAAGAATATAACACAACCCAAAAATCTCCCACTTGTTGTTTTCTTTCCACAGGGGGCCACAGGAGAGCTTAGTCATTTTT
>APFE030253827.1:9644-51786 GCA_000404065.3 Pinus taeda | reverse complement strand
TTTAATGGCATGAGCTTGACTTGAGCTAAGCCCTGGAGGGACTTCTAGCTTTTGCAAAAAATGAACTATCCTGTAATACAATTCACATGTGGCTAGATTTTTAGCCAAAGGCTGATTCTGCTTTTGCTTTTCTGTTGCTCCCTCTATCTGCTCATCATCTGAATTCAGACTCATGGAATTTATATCTAACAAGCTACAATTTTCTTCAGCCATAAGTTTAACCAAGCCCTGACCTTTGACAAGCTTAGTGGGCTTCACCTCTATGTTAAACTCTATGAATTTTGCAATCCATTTAGCTCTCTTCCCATCAATATCTGACTGAGTTAAGACATATTTTACTGAAGCTAAAGATACATATGCAAATACTTTGGAATGCAGAATATAAATTATGAATGCCTTTAAAGACTTTATGAGAGCATAAGCTTGTTTCTCAATAAGGTCATACCTTAATTCAACATCCCTTAAAGTTTTGCTGAAAAAGGCCACGGGTTTCTCTATGCCTTCATCATTTTTCTACAACAAAACTGCTACAAGTGTATCATAAGAGGTGAAAGAGAAGATACAAAACTCCTTATTGTAATATGGGTTGATTAGAGTGGGAGCTTCCATGATAGCTTGCTTGATGGCTTCAAAAGAGCTTCTTGAAGCATCTGTCCATTTTATTTCTGCTCCTTTCTTCAGCATGGAAGTGATGTTCTTTACAAGCTCTGCAAAGTTTGGAATGAACCTCCTTACGAAGTTAATCTTACCCAAGAAAGATTGAATATCCCTTTTTGACCTTGGGATGGACAACTTCTGAATGGCTTGAACCCTTACTGGATCAATCTTCACACCTTCAGCAGAAACAATATGTCCCAGAAGTTTGCCTTCTTCTAGAGCAAACTGTGACTTCTTTGGGTTCACTGAAATCCCAAACTGTCTGCACTTTAGGAAGACCTTATTTAAATGTTGTAAATGTTCTTTGTGGCTGGTGGAGAAGGCTGTTATTTCATCAAGACAAATAAGGACAAATTTGTCCTTCTCTCCCATGAAGGCTATGCCCATGGCCCTCTAAAAAGTAGCCCTAGCATTCATCAGTCTGAAAGGCATCTTAGAGTACATGAAAGTGCCCCAAGGAGTAGTGAAGGCAGTCTTTTCCTAATCTTCAGGATGTACAACAATTTGATTGTAACCTGAAAATCCATCTAAGAAAGACATGACTCTAGCCCCTGAAACTCTTTGCAGCAAGTGTTCCATCTTAAGTAGGGAATAGTTATATTTTTTAGAGCACTTGTTCAGATTTATGAAGTCAACACAAACCTGATTTCTCCATTTTTCTTTCTTACTACCACAATGTTAGCTATCCATTTTGAATACCTTAAGGGAACTATGATTTTGGCATCCAACAACTTCTTGATTTCTTTCTCAATCAAGGGTAGTAAGAGAGGGCTGATAGGTCTTAATTTCTACTTAAAAGGGGTGGTGTTCTTTTCCAGTGGGATCTTATGCTCAATGATTTTAGTATCATAGGTTTTGAGATCATTGTATTACTAGGAAAAAATATCAGCGAATTGCTTCATGAGGGTGCAATACTTAGAATTATGGGCAGAGGACAATTGAGTGGACAAATTTATTTATTTCGGATGGGCTGGGCTCCCTATATTGTGTTTACTAACAACAGACTCATTTTTTGTTTCGGCGAGCTTATATGGCACATCATTTTGTTCGAACAACTTCTTTAGAGGCACTAATCCCTTTGGCATATTGTTACTAGGTAGCTGGATGATGCTTCCTCAGCCGATCTCATTTTTTAACTTGGGTTGGCCATATTCTCCCATGGCTTCATTTCCCTGATCGATGTGTGTTTCAGAAAATTCCTCAATGACTTGCAAAACCATGTTAATTTCCTCATCTTCTTCAAAAACTCTCCAATACTTCACATTGTCTGGCAGAGACGGTCTATATTGTACCTGAACTTCATATGTCAATTTAGGAGGCAAAGGAGGAATAAATGTGCTCTAGCAGACACAATAAGGGAGTTGGCAAGTTGATTCTTCATTCTTGGAATGTAAGAAATGCTAAGATTATTAAAAGCATCCTTGGGCCTCCATACCTCATCTTCGTATGCCTTCAACCTTGGATGCTTAGCTTGAAAAGTTTTATTTACCTGCCGAATAATGAGGTTTGCATCTCCAAACACTTGTAGGCGTCTAATGCCTATTTCTTTAGCAGCGCTTAAGCCCATAATTAAAGCTCTGTACTATGTTATGTTGTTTGTGACCTGAAAGGTTAATTTGAAAGATAAATGAATGTATTCCTATGTTGGGGACACAAGGACTACACCTGCCCCAACAGCTTCCTTAGAGCAAGCTCCATCAATGAACATATCCCAAATCTGTGGGTTTTCACCCTCAGCGATCTGGCAAACTGGTTTCTTGAGCTACGTGGAGGCCAACTGACATTTTTCAATATGAAGGATACAAGCTCAAAAATCAGTGTCGATAACATATATGGGATGATTGGTGGGATTATTTTCATCGCTGATTATATAAGCAAACTGTGCCTCTTTGTATAATCTCTTGCTCTCACCTCCAAAAACTGGGACAATAACATAGGACAGATCATTTTGTAATGACCCACCTAATCTCTTGATCCAACATCTGGAAAGTAACATGCCAAAATTGGGGGATACATCAGCTACCACAATATCCATGATCATGCTTTTCATAGGCAGCTAAGACAAAGTGATGGCTAAGTCCTTGATTAATCCTAGACATTTCACTTTTCTAGAGTCAAAAGAAAACAGGTCATGATAAGGCTTAGTGATGTCAAGACCCAACTCATCCATGACAGCCTTGGGCATCAAATTATGGCTAGCTCCAATGTCCAAAAGGCAGCTGTGAAGGATTTTTTCGTGAATATTCAGAGAGACATAGAATGATGGGGAGCTGTCTTCACAATTTTCAGTCATTTGGCTGAGAATAACAACTGGCTTTTCATCTTGCAGATTTACATAGTTAGTGGAGGCTTGGATGGCTTTAGGCTCAAGGGCCTCGAGGATGGATCTTTTGAAGGACTCATTCTTCACTAGTTCAATCAGAGGCATAGGTATTCTTAGCTTCTGAATTTCTGATTGAAAACTAAAAGGAGAAGGAGACTTGTCAAGGCCTCTTACCTCATGAGCTAGAGCTTTGAGGATGATGGGATCAAGTGCCAGTTGTTTTTGTTTATTAGCTTTCTATATTGTAGGGACAACAGCTCTTTGAACATGAGTTTCCTTGGCATTATTTATCTTCGACCTCAAATTATATCTTTGCTGATCTATAGTTTGTAGAATAGCTTCACCATCCCATTCTTGGCTGATTTGATCATTGCAGAATGATTTTTCATAGGCGGTTGAGGTCAAAAAGGAAGCATTGCCTTTGTCTTCTAGATAATGGATCTCATCATCTTCTTCAAACTACTCTTCTTCCATGACTACATTCTGAAAAGGAGCCTTCACCCTTTGGTCTTCATTTGCATCTTTGTTTCTTTGCAAAATCTGCAACTGCTCATTAGTTCTTCTATATGGATTTGGATTCGAATTCCTAGGAGCAAAGGTATTAGGCACTCTTCCTTTCCTCGGGTGCTACTCAACCTTCAATTTAGATATTTCAGAGGCTAATGACTCGATTATTTTGGTCATTTTATCTATCTTAGGATCAGAGGATGATGAAGACTTGCCCCTCTGTCTTCTTCTATCAACATTTCCCTTGAGCTTCTCTGCAGCCATGATGTTTGATTCCACTTCCAAGGCTGCATCTTGCATGTCAGCCAAAGTAGCACATCGCCTCTCTCTCAATAGTAGGCAAAATTCAGAATCAAAAGCACTGGCATAGGTGAGGAGGTAGTAGTGGGTTTCACTTCAGCTGGTATCTTGTTGTACATACAATTAAACCTCTTATTAAAATCAGACAATGACTCACCATTTTCCCTCTTTAAGTTCTCAAACTCAGTGTGGTAGTAGAGGAGATCCTTCTTATCCTTCCAATGCTTTAGGAATGCATCATCCAAATCTTCAATATCTGCTACAGATCTTGGGGTTATTTCTCTAAACCATTTTCTAGCCTCTCCATCTAGGCTTTGGACAAAGACTCTCATCCACACATCATCTTCTCTAATGTCTAGATTATCAGCATAGCTATAAAATGACTCAAGATGTTCTTCAGCAATAACACCTTCAGTCCCAGTGAACCTAGGCCTATATTTCTGATATTCTCCAGTAGGCATGGTATTCAAAGGAGTGGGCAGTATTAGAGGTCCATACCTAGCAGCTATGATTCTTTCCATTTTGGTAGGTGCTTGTGGACCTACCATAACTGTGGTGGCTAAAACAGTACTGGCAGTCTAAATGATAGAGGGCCGAGGAGTGATTGATAGGACTAAAGGAGTATGATGGATAGGAGGTGAGGTTTCCTTTGGGCTTAAAGCAAAATGAGAACCTAAAGAATAAGGAGCTTTATGAATCTCTGAGAGTTTTTCTTCACTGCTAGTATTAGATGCTATACTCTCAACATGTATTTGTTCTATTACAACCCTTTCTTGAAGAGATATAGAAGATTGTTTAGGTTTACCTGAACCTGATGCTCCTTTTTGCAATACCTTTCTCTCTTTGATGACTTTTTCAGGGTCAGGTACTGGGTCAACTTGTAGCTTTTGAGGATTTCTTCGAGTATGCCTCACAAACTGAGCCAAAACTATGAAGTGGAGCCGCCAAGAGGTTCGGTCTCCAGTAGAGTCGCCAGATAGATGATTACAACCAAAAAGGTGCCCAGAATTTGTCTATCATCAAAGCTGGATCTATGTCATTTCCGAGGGAAGCTGAGCTTCAGTTTCCTCTCCTTGACAACAACACCAATTATGTTATCACTCCAAGAAACTCTCCTAGGTTGCGGCTCGGATATGCCTGGTAACATATAATCTTCAATATTGTTCTCTGAACTATTGGAATAGATGAGGGCTTGGATCAAGTTAGATAACCATTTCGGCTCTATTCTCACTCAAGACATGCATGAACACTCTCACCAATACAAGGCTTTAGACCACTAATGCTCAATAATTTATAGATTCAGTAGATAGATGGAGAACACTGATTGTACCAGTAGATTGCATACTTAAACATAAATGAATGGCGAGCTACAGGAAACAAAAGAAAATATTGACTATACTGGCAGATGCATATATGCCCACACATGGATGGCTAGCTACAGGTAGCAAAAAAGCTTGCAGATCTAATATATCAAAGCAGAGATGAGATGACAGTTATCTGGCCTTAGACACAAAGAAAACATGAACAAACTGTTCAAGTGCAAGCATAGAACAACAAAGAGAATGGACATTGAACATATAATGGAAAAAGAAGCTTATATTGTTAGAATGAAGATGAGAAGCTTGAATGAACAGAGGAGGAATAATCTCCAAAAGTTGAACCCCTGTTACATCTAGTTTTCAACTTTTTATAGGCCTTTACAATGCTCCATAGTTCTCAAAGGCTTGGAGTGTCTTAATCCATCCTCCCTGTCTCTTCAACAACTTTGATGCCCTCTAGGCAAGCATGGCTTCGGAGGTTTCTTCTTCTGACAGAAGAGTAACCGCTTTCTGATATTTTGGGTGCACTAGCAGGGAGCTCTCTCTTGCCAGAGATGCCCACAACCTATTCTGTTGTTTTTGGCTGTCTCGCATTGTTGATCCACCATGATGTATCTGTTTCAGGTTGTTTTGTACTATAGATTCCCATGTTATTTCTGTTTCGGGCTAGTTGGGCATGTTGTGTTGCACTGTTATGCTTCTCGGCCTCTGTTTCTCTTCAAAATGTTTAATACGTGTGTTTTCTATTTTACACAGAAAACACTACAATATTGTAAACACCTCCCAATATCCGTTCCTTTCAGACTTTAAAAGTCCTTAAACATGGCATATATATCTATTGGGTTTTCCCTTTGGGTCACTGTCACCTATCGCAGATGACCTAGTCCCTTTTTTCCCTTCGTATTTTGCAATATGGCAAAAACATTAAAAAACATGAAAAATTGGCCTTTGCAAACTTGAAAATATATATATTTCACCTCCGACACCCATCGGGTCCACCCTTGTCACTATCGCAAGTCGCATTTGGCTTGTTCCCTGTTTATTTCATTAAACACGAAATTCATTGAAAAATGGCTTCCCATGGACCTGAAATATTATATAATATCATTCCCAAACCCTTTCGGGTCCAGGCTTTATCGCATCAGCGCTGCCCAAGGATCCCTTTGTATTTTCGGTATATGGAAAAAATATGGACAGTACATTAAAACGACCTTCCCGCGGATCTCAAATTTTATATATTTCAACTCATAATGCCATCGGGTCCGGTTATTGGGTCACCCATATATCTATGCATAGGCCCCACCCCTTGGTTGGCCCCGATAGCGATATTGCGATGCGATCTGATCGCAATCGCATATCGCTCCTGCCCTGGGCCGTTTGTAAGCACTCCACGTTATCTCCGATAGTGATCATCAATCGCCATTGCCATTTCCCTTGGGCCCATGCCGATTTTCGCTGATTGCCTGCGCCGATGCGACCCACCGATCAAATCTGGACCGTTGATCAGCCAGATCTAACGGTTGCTATGCTCTCTCATTTTAAGCATGCGACACAGTTTTTCACTGATTTTTCAGTGTTTTGACCTCCCGATAGTGTTCTTCCTCCCCTTTAAGGGCTTTCCTCCTGCGCTAGTTCTGATTTTTGAATGATATTTAAGAAAATGTTGAAGATTTCAAGAGAATTTTTGGATCTCTTGGGATGATTTTAAGCAAATTTGGAAAATTTAAGAGCATATATGGATCCAATTTTGGGCCTTTTGCCAGCGAGGCTAACAGAGATCAGTAAACTCGATTCTCTGGTCGATCGCCTTATCTGTTAGGTGGTCACTAGTGATCAAATAAGGAGTAATGTGTGACATCTTTTCGCAGAAATGCTCCTGCTATTTAATTAGGAGGGAATTCAGTTCTAGAGCCTCTTTAATGAACTCCTCAGTAGTAGGAACATCCTTATATCTTTCCATGGCTTGCTGCAATTCTTGGAGTTGCATGTCTTTAGCTGATATATCGGCTTCATGGCTCATTTTCAAGACCTCCATGCTCTGTTGCAATTGGACAAGCTGCTCAATTGCTTGCTTGTTCACATTTGCTTTCTATGTTTCGATCTGTTGCTTGAGCTATGCAATCCTCTCCTCCTTTTCTCTCAACAAAGTAGAGACTTCAGTGGCTTTGTCCATGGTGGTCATTGCATATGCTCCCATGAACTGTGACAATCTAGTCAAGTTCTCAACTGGGTTGAAAAGAATGTCCCTCCAAACTATGTCCATTGGCTCGTTTCCAGATAGGAGATCGGTTGTTTCTAACATTTTCCTTTTTATCTATCTTCTTACTACCGTCTTGTGGAGCGAGCTGTAGAACACATCAAGTGGAGGGATTTCTGTCACTTTCAAGACGATCTCTGATGTGGGAAAAGTAGGGATAATCTTAGTCTACTGGGATGTTGTCTCCTGCTCATCCATATTCTTAGATTGCTCATCTATGGGTTTGGACTACTCATCCATAGACTTTGACTTTGTATTCTCCTGAATATGTAGAGGAGTTTGACACTTCATTGTCTCTTGGGTATTTATCATTTTGGGAGTGTCTTGTAGTTTCTAATTAAATTGATCCCACTCCTGCTCCAAACTATTGCCTTTGAACTTTGAACTGATTTCTTTAGGTGGGATGCTCAGAAACTATTTCTTAGCTGACTTCCTGCTGGACTCTTCTATATTATCTATCTCTTGGGCCTTCCCCGTATCTGGTGTTTTCTCAGTATTCACCTGAGACATTGTGCGAGAAATAGGTCCTTCACTGTTAACAGTCACACTTGGTGTAGGATTATCTTCGATCTTCAACAAGTGCAGTGGGATTACTTCGAGCCTTTCATTTCTCACTTCTTGAAATCTTTTAAAATTTTCAGGACTCGGGTTCACTTTAGCCCACTTGAACGCTTGTTCAAAGGACTTGGCTGACTATAATAGGTCTTCAAAATCATTATCCTCATGGTTGTATGGCTTGAGCTTTACTGCAATAGTGATGTTATGTGCTACTTTGTCTGGATCGAATTGCCTTTTCAGCAATATATGAAGCCTGAGGGCTTGCATGTTTATTGACTCCTTAATGGCATGATTAAAATTTGCTAAATCAAAATAACCACACTTGATAGGAAAAGAGTGCCATAATAACTTCTTGTTTTGTTTGAGGACTTTAGTTAGGTCTTTTCCTACAGTCTGGTGGGCAATTTCCCTTGCTAACAATTTATTAGAAACATATAAAGGAAGGACATGTGGGTTAGTTGTGCTACAAAAATCCCTAATGTAGGTGAACCATTCTTCAATCAAATATTTGCTGGCAGCTAGAAGTTCTATTGCAGCTTCTTGGAAAAACATGGGGGCTTTCTTATTGAAAATTATTTAATGCAAGGGAAAAACAACAGAATGACATATCTCATAGAAAAGGGGTATATAATGGATTCCCATATTTTCTTATGACTGAGGTGGAGAGGGTAGGGGTCCTGTAAGATCCATTTCTAACCCATGGCCGCAATTGTAGTGCAGGAACAAATGACATCCATAACGTAGGCACTAAAATAGAAGGGGGGAAGGTTCTCTCGAGAGGAGGCTCTCTTCTGTCGATATTCGGTAATGATGGTGGCTAGGTTATCAGATAGGATGGTGGAACAATTCATGATGTGGGAATTAACATAGCCATCAATCAGAGGAATCCATTCTATGGAAAACTTAGAATTATTGGGAAACCCATATAGTCTACATAACATAGCGGCTGCATAGTTATAGGGGTTTGCCAAAGAGGCTATAGCATACATACTAGATTTTGTCAAATTTGAATTTGTTGTCCAATACTCTCCAGCACTGAATCAAATTGAAGGGTTCTATGTTCTCTTTATGAAGCTAGCCATGTATGTCTTATCATATATATCTTGAGGATCAGGTATATGATACATTTTCCATGTTCTCTGCTCTGAATGATCCCATGACTTCGTTTCTTGAATTCCTGAATTGCCTATCTTCAATGGTGAGGTTTCGACCACCCACAAGATCATATCCATGTATGGGAGGATTTTAGCCCTCGCTCCTATCCTATGCAGAAAAGAACAAGAAACATCCTTGAATTGAAGCCCCAAAGGTCTTGTTGAGTCAATTGTTGTTCTTGTAATAGTAATCTTGGGACGCTCGTCCTCAAGCCTATTATAAATGACCTCCCAAGTTGTTTCTCCTTCGTTAGAGCTGTAGACTGTAACAGAGAATATGGGAGCCATCTCTATAAACTCGGATTTAGCAATGTTTTTCTTTTTCTGTTTTTGCATCACCTTCCTTAATGACATTTCTTTTGTAGCTTGTGTGAAATGGACAAGATATATCAGCGCAGACAATATCGGGCAATTAAGATTGAAAGCTTTTCTGAAATGACCTTGGATCATGAGAAAGTTTTAATGAGATACTCAATGTTAACTACCCATAACTTGGAAAATGATTAGCTCTCCTCGAGCTGCTAAATATTTATTAACCTATCAATTCGTTCATTTTTGTATTTAAAATGAAATTATTTCACACTCTTACCACTCTTATTTGCACATCACAATTTTCAAACGGATACAATATAGCGTTGTACTTTTTATAAGGTGAAATGCGATTGTGATTGTCGCAATATCGCATTTCGCAAATCATTAATGGGCATTGTAGTGGCATAGCTTAATTACTTGCGAAGTTTTTGAAGTGTGATTTGTGAAATGACAAGGTGCTTATAATCGGGATATCGTAGTAGGAGGTTTGATCATGCATCGCAAATTTTTAAAGGTGTTTTATGATAGTCACATGGAAAAGTGTGATTTGTGATTTGCGATAAGGATCTCATCCTTGGGTTGTTTTGCAAGATTTTTCAAGGCAATTTTTTAGAGTTAGGTTTTATTATCCTAAGACTAAAAATTAAAAAAGTGTCCCCATTTATATCTCTGACCTAGCTATTGTTATTCATAAATGGGGGGTTTGCTACATTGTACAATAGACACGCATACCACAGATCTAGGAAAAGCGACACTTGGTGGGAGGTTTCTGAAATGATCCTTGCATGTAACCTCTAGCCACTAAAAATAGATCCCTGAATCAAGGAATTTCTTTTCATGCTGCCTTGGGAGGAGCAGTCCATGCATGCAAATCAGTTATGCTTGGTCTCAGAGGGAACCGGTCAACTCAACTGCACATGCAAGAGCCTACTCAACTGCTAGGAGAAAATGTGCATTTCTGGGAGGTAGATGGG
Organism: Pinus taeda; assembly: GCA_000404065.3. Classification (NCBI taxonomy): domain Eukaryota; kingdom Viridiplantae; phylum Streptophyta; class Pinopsida; order Pinales; family Pinaceae; genus Pinus; species Pinus taeda. The sequence goes on along the minus strand of APFE030253827.1, from coordinate 41,425 downwards.
TTGGCTACCAAGGAGATTTGCACAACTTTTGGGAAGAGAAACAGACTGCTGCCCAAGATTGCGCAATTCTTGGGCTGAGGAGCCCTACTAGGAAGAATTACGCAATTTTCTCAATGAATGTTAACTGGCATATTTGCGCAATTCTAGAGCCCAGTAGGCTACCAAAAAGAATTGTACAATTTCTAGAGGGAAGGTTGGTTTCCCTCAAAAATTATGTAATTTCTTGAAGGAGTTGCTCAGCCTGCATCTGGACCAAGTCTGGGAGAACAACCTATGAGGTGAGTGCAACTATATTTGAAGGACAAGCTATCTATTTGCAAGAAAACCACTGAAGCTTGTGTACCTGACGAATCAAGACATGCTACTATGAAATTTTGGTAGGTAGGCTCCAAAATGAAGCTAAGGTAAAATTTTCGATGGTGGTTGTAGCCGCTAGAACAGGAGGATGTCGCGTCAACCCCCGTTATTCATGGAAAAGGGGTTAGTCACGTGTTTTTGATGTAGAAGACTCTAGAAGAGTCTATTTTGTAGCTCTAGTTAAGAGTTGATGCAGTCAAACTTAACCACTAGTAGGCTATCGGGTTGTGTTACAACCCAACCACTAGGAGGAAGAGGCATTCCATTCTTTTGATAACATTGTATTCCATAGTTGAGAGAAGATAGCCAGGAGAGATAGGAGGTTTTGCACACAGAGATGATTTGTGCATTGTAGCATCCCATGGGCCACAACCATTACTTCTTTGCATCTGCATCCATATTTCCAAACAAAGAAAGAGAGTGAATCGACCTCACTTTCCTGCTGGGTTTTCTCCTGAAAGGGTTTCCAAGAGAGCATATCTTCTATCTTATGTATGTGTTATATTTTTTTATTCGTTCTCCACTTTTTTGCATAATTTATATTCGCATGCATGCACTGATTACAGTAAAATATATAGATCTAGAAATTAAATAACATTGTAATAGTGTAGAATCTCAGATTTTTTTAATACAATATTATCAGATCTATTGTGACAAATTGTCCTCTGGAATATCCATGACAATTTACTGATCATTTGGTATTAGAGCAGGTTTCTTTGGGTATTTTGAGGAGGTTGCAGGGGTCTAGATTGGCAAGGCCAAAAATTGTAAAACCCTAATCATGGGTGACGAAACTGTAAATGAACCTCGTGATCCTGCAGAGGTGAGCTTTTCGCAGCTCGAACAAATAGTCGCGGATATAAATCACAATGTCAACCTCCTCATGGTGAACCTAAGTAGTAAGTTGGATATATTTGGAGAAGAAGTGGGTTCGAATGCAGAGGACAAATCATAAGGGGGATCAGGAGATCAGGAAGATGCAAATAACCAACCGAAGAAAGAACCTGGAAAACATCAACCCAGTTCGAGTGTCATGAACCAATCCCTATTTAAAGTGGAAGAAAAAGTGGATATCAAGCCATATCACAGTGATATTGACGCTCTGAAGTTGAACCACTGGAATTTTATTTCAGTGTCCATTAGATCGAGGAAGGGCAGAAGATATCATTTTCACAACTGAAATTGGAGGGACATGCAGCGACTTGGTGGGAGAGCTGCACAAAAACCCTGAGGTTGGAGGGAGAACCTCCAATGACTAAGTGGGAGGATTTCAAAACCCTCATTAAGTCACAGTTTTATCCCATTGGGTATGTGGAAGACCAATGGATTCGGTGGCATTACTTCAGGCAAAAGTCAGGACAAAGTGTGCAGGAGTACACCACAAAATTAAGAAAGATGACTATAATGTTGGGTATCTCTCTAAAGAACCCAGATGTACTCCTCAAGTATTTGGTGGGTTTGAACTGCCATCTGAGTGAGCAAGTGATGTTGTTCAAGCCTAAAACGGTGGACGAGGCTTGTGTACAAGCACAGTACCTAGAGAACATAGGCCTGAAAAGAGCGCAATTAAGTGGATCGAAGCAAAAGGATAAACAAGACGCTTTTAAGGAGGGGAAGAAGAAGAAAAAAGGGGGAAAAGATAAAAAGACAACAACCACAACACACCAGTGCAAAGATCCTGGCAATCACTACAACCACCACAACATTGATGGCCATATAGAGGAGAAGTGCTGGAAATTGCATCTAGAGCTAAACTCGAAGAAGAAGAAGAAAGATAATAAGAGGAAGAATCTCATGGCCACTGATTCGAGCAACCAAGTTGAAAGCAACTCGGACGTGGATCAGAATATTGTTTGTACGTTAGTGGAAAAGGAGGTCTGTTATGAAACCATCTCACAAAAAGATAGAAAAGATAGTTGAATGCCTTAGAATTCAGCCTCTTCGAGGGGGCAACCTCCTTTACATTACACAAATGAACAATTCTTATATGATTCAAATGAAAAAACTCCTTTCTATATATAGGAGTCTAAGGAGTCACAATATAACCCAGCTGACCTAAAAATAATAATATAAAGCCACAAAAATAACAATAGAGGAATTCTATGGGGCATAGTAATAACAATATGGGGACAATAGGGGCACAACAATATTAATAAGGGATACAAATACAATAGTAATGGGGTAATCACTAGTATTATAGGGACCTAAGAAATTCAATCTTAGTAGCCTTCATCAATAGGAAGAGAAAGAAATGACCAAACTCTTCCATGTAAAGACACAGGTCAAGAAGACAAAGATTGATGCTCTCTTTGACTCAGGATCGCAGGAAAATCTCATTGTAGCAGATCTGGTCAAGAAGTTGGGGTTGGAAGTTCATGATTATCCAAACCCATATCCACTTGGATGGGTACATAAGGATGCAAAGTTGAAGGTAACAAAACAATGTAAAATTAGATATTTTATCAGTGCTGATTTTATTGATGAAGTAGATCTGGATGTGGTTCCCCTTGATTTATGTGGAGTCATGTTTGGGAGTCCATACATGTACATGCATGATGCAATATTAATGAGGAGAGATAACCAGTACTGGCTCATCAAGTATGGAAAATCATTCATCATCAACATGCACAAAGGCAAGTTGAAAATTTCACTGGTAAGTGCCAACCAAGCCAAGAAATTGATCAGATCGAGTAAGAAGTATATTTTATTGTTTTTAAGAGAAAATCACTTCATCGAGGAGTCAATAAGAGGCAAGGAATCCCTAGAGGGGTGTACTAAGAAACAAAAACAACAACTGGAGGAGTTGTTACAGGCATATAAGGTCATGTTCTGAGAGCCTACAGGGCTATCCCCTAAGAGAGAAGTGGAGCACGAGATCCAACTATTGCCATACTCCCCATTGCCACATATTGGGTTGTATAGGCAATCTAATATAGAAGCAAGTGAGGTGAAGAAATAGTTGCAGCAGTTGTTGGAACAAGCTATCATTCGACCAAGTACATCACCATATGGGTCACCCATCATCATTGTTCCAAAGAAGGATGAGACTTGGAAAATGTGTATAGATTATAGGGCATTGAGTAAAATCGCGCTCAAGAACAGATACCCCTTGCCTAGGATAGATGATTTGCTAGATCAGTTGCAGCAAGAAAATTATTCACCAAGATGGACTTGAAGTATAGATATCATGAGGTTCAAGTCAAAGAAGAAGATACATGGAAGACCGCCTTCAAAACCGGGCAAGGTTTGTATGAGTGGTTAGTTATGCCTTTTGCCCTATGTAATGCAACAACTACATTTATGAGATTAATGAATGATATATTGTGCCCTTTTATAGATTCATTTATTATTATCTATTTGGATGATATACTGGTATATAGTGCTACCTGGGAGGATTATATTTCACATTTGACGCAAGGGCTGGTAACATTGAAGAAGCACCAGCGACTAGCAAATCTCAAGAAGTGTGAGTTTTCACAGTCATCCTTGGTGTATTTGGGATATGTGATTGGTGGAGGAGAATTGAAGATAGATCCTTCCAAGATGGAGGCCATCATGAAATGTCAATACCTACTAATGTTACCGAGGTTAGGAGCTTCATTGGATCACGACAGTACTTGAGGAAATTTATAGCCTCGTTTTCAGTGGTTGCAGCACCGCTCCATGCCATAACAGCAAGTGGTAAGTGTTTCTAGTGAGGAAAAGGTCGGCAGAAGGCTTTCGATGAGTTAAAGAATAAGATCAGTGAAGCACTAGTTCTATCATTACCAAACTTGCAACGACCCTTTGAAGTGGAGACAAATGCGAGTGGGTATGTTATGGGAGCTACCTTGATGCAAGGAGGAAGGCTTGTTTGCTACAATTCTAAAGTATTTCATGGGGTAGCTCTTAACTACCCTACCTACAATAAGGAGAACTATTCCATGGTCTAAGCTGTGAAGAAGTGGAAGCACTCTATGATGGGAAAGGAGACAATAATCCACACGGATCACCAGCCGTTACAATACCTGTAGGCCTAGAATAAGCTACAATGGACCAGGCATTACAAGTGGATGAGGTTTTTACAGCAGTTTCATTTGATGATTAAGTATTAGAAGGGAAACACAAACAAGTTGTTCGATACGCTTTCAAGGCCAACCACATCAAATATTACAGCTTTGGGGACTCTTATGCACATGGATCCATTCACCCATGATGCATACAAAGATGCATATTCAGAAGATGAGGACTTCAAGGAGGTGTATCATCAATTGTAGAGTCAGAGTCATGTGCACGATGGCGAAAACACCATTGAATACCATCTCCGGGATGGGTTACTCTACATGCCGAATAATTTATGTGTTCCTAAAGGTGAGTGCATATAGTTGATTTGAGAGGCTCACACCTCCAAGGTTGCAAGGAACTTTAGTATAGGGAAGATCGTGGCTAACTTGTAGAAGTATGTGTATTGGCCCAAGATGAAAGAACAATTAGCTAGGTTCATAAGAGGATGTATTCTTTGTTGTACTAGCAAGCCTAGCAATAGGAAACTGGGTCTATATCATCCCTTACCTATACCAACTTGTCCTTGGGAAAGAATTTCCATGGACTTTGTGGGAGGTTTACCGATAACCAGGAAGGGACATGACTACCTGTTCATGGTAGTTGACAGGTTTAGCAAGATGTGTGTTCTGATGCCCTGTAAAAACACCATCAGTGGATAAGAAGCAGCAAACTTGTTCTTTGGACGGGCCTGGGTACAATTTTGGATACCAAGGAGCATTATTTTAGACATGGATACAAGATTTCTGAGTTCATTCTGGACTACATTGTGGGAGAAGATGGACATGAAGTTGAAGAGATATAGTAGATTCCATCCACAGATAGATGGACAGACTGAAGTAGTCAACAAGACTTTGGTGCAACTTTTGAGGGGTTACAACCAGAATCATCCAAATATCTGGGATGAAAATCTAGTATATATACAACATTCTTATAGCAAAGCAATCTGCACTTGTACAAGAACATCCCCATTTGAAACTTGTTTTGGATATTTGCCACCTTCACCTTTGGATATTGCATATGTGTAGCAAGGAGGAGTGAAGGAAGACCTTACAGGAGATTCTTTGAGGGCTAAAATATTTATAAAGAAGATTAGGTATATCCATATACAGGTACAGGAAACACTGCAGAAGTCGTAGGAGAAGTATAAGGCCATACATGATCAACACAGAATAGAGAGATAATTCAAGGTGGGAGATAGAATATGGCTACAGTTGAATAAGGAGAAGCTGCAAGGGCATCGTAATAAAATCAAGGCTCTCAGATACGGTCCCTATAAGATACTGGAAGAGGTGGATGATAATGCCTATCGACTCAGTTTACCACCATATATGTGCATTTACTCAATTGTAAATGTGGAAAATTTTAAACTCTATGAGCCTTCCATGCTAGATTAGGAAGAGGAACAGGTCTTGCCTTTTGTGGAGAATTTGGCACTAGAGGCTCAAGAAGAGTTGATAGAAGATACAGTGTTACAGAGGAGGTCTAGAATTAAAATACAAGTGCAATAAGACCTTTGGTAGATTGGGTTGAAGGGACAACTTCCAGGCAAAGCTAAATCATACACTAGAGAGAAGGTGGAGGAAAAATTTCCTCAACTCATTCAGTCAAATATTTTGGCGACCAAAAGCCTCCCAAAATGGGGAAGTGTGATATGAATCGGATCATTATATTTTTTTTCATCCATCTCGATGCATTTGGAGTGGAAAAAGTGGAGGAATTAGCTCACAGGACTGTTTTTACTAGCAGGACCCAGTTTGACAAAACAGGGTGTGAAACCTTCTAGGAGTGTTTTGAGGCATCAAATGAAGTTTTTTGGGAGTAAATCTTTTCATGCTATTCTACACACAGAAAGCTTTACAACAACACAAGAATCGCGTCAATCAAAGTCCGTATGAAAAATTTATGCCACTCAGAAGTTGACTTTCCTATTTTCACACCTATAGTTCGGGAGGATGTCGCGCCAACCCCGTTATTCATGGAAAATGGGCTAGCCATGTCTTTTTGATGTAGAAGACTCTAGAAGAGTCTATTTTGTGACTCTAGTTAGGAGTTTATGTTAATTTTAGATATTTTCTATTTCAATTTTCATAGTTAGCTCAATAGCTTTTCTTGATTAGCAATCACATCAGCATAATAGTAAATTGCAGATAGAACATAAACATAAATCGCAGAAGACAAGACAAGACAAGAGGACACAAGATATGGTTCTATTAAGGGACAAACCCCAATGTGGGGAAACCCTTGATCAATCCTTCTTATATGTTCTTCAATAGTTTAGCACAAAGAGAGAGAGAGATAATACATATACAACAAAAGTCAACACTTTGACTTATCTAAATAAGAGCATACATCATCTCTAAGAAGATGATACATGAGGTAGTTGAACTCAGTTGAAGGCATGTTGCTTCAAATGATTCTCCAAGGTGAATCCATCACCATATTTCACATATCGTTGTGTTGCACCTCATCATCATGTTGCACCTCACTGTGTTGCACCATGCTGCACCCATCAACACTATGTTGCACCTCATCATGCTTCACTAATCATGAATGTACCCATCACTATACTGTTGCATTATGCTGAGCTCTTCATTGCACTATGCTACACCCAAATGCATGTGGCAATACCTCATCATCCTATTGCTGTAGTACCTTCTTGTTGCTGCAATATGTTCATCATTACCATGTTGTCCCATTGTTGCACCATACTATGTCGAACAACACTAAGCTACATCATGTTGCACCACTAATGTGTGCACTATGTTGCATTGTACATCATGTACCCATTGTTGCTCCTATGTGCACTATGTTTCACTATACATCATGTACCCATTGGTGCTCCTATGTGCACAATGCTACATTGTACATCATGTACCCATTGTTTCTCCTATGTGAACTATGTTGCACCATACATCATGTACCCATAGCTACTCCTATGTGCATAATGTTGCACTATACATCATGTACCCATTGCTACTCCTATGTGCATAATGATGCACTATACATCATGTACCCATTGTTGCTGGATTGTACACCATGTACCCATTGCTACTCCTGTGTGCACAATGTTGCACTATACATCCTGTAACCATTGCTGCTCCTATGATATTACAACATTCATCATAAGACTTGGATCTATCATTCATGATCGTGATTCAATCCAAACAGTAGATAGAGCATCCTTATTTAGAACAAAGTTAAGGATAGCTGAAGGTGTGGCTTCTTTATCTCAACGTTTAAGTGTGAGAGCATTCCTTCCATGACAGTAAGGGGATTCCTTTCATGACTGCATATAGGGTGAGGGCTTTTCCTTTCATGACAACAACTGCATTCCATGTGTAGAGAACTTCTTCTAAGACATCGTTTAGGTTCCATCTCCATAAATGCGGTTAGGGTCACCCTTGGGACATCGTATTAGGTGAGGGTTGTCTTCCTTGACAACATAGAGGATTAGGGTTGTCTTCTTCACAATATGACTGCGTCCTAGATCTAGGTCATGCGTAGAGCTATTAGGGCATCATATAGGATTGTGTTTAGAGCAACCTTTAGGACACGTGTATGGGAGTTTCTTTACTGCGGTTAGGGTATCCCTTCAGGAAACATATTAGGGTAGGTTTGGGCAGCGTATAGGAGCAGGGACCTCCTCTCTTGGATTGCGGCCAAACCACCCTATTTATGACTATGACTAGGGCAATATTGGACCTCTTCAAGACTATGGTCAGACTGTGGCTAGGGCTCCTTGTTTAGTATCCTTTCCACCTGCATCTAGGGCTTCCTCCTCTTAGACTTCTCTTTCACTAAAACCCAAAAACAAGTGGAGAGAAATCAAGAGTGAAGTGTGCGTTCAAATGACTATCAAGTCACCTCCTTTTATACGAAAACATTGAGCACATGTGGGTGTTATTTGGTTGTTGGCCGACCTTGACAAATTGTCCCATAACATAAATAAATTCATATATCCATGAATACTTATCGAAATCAGATGATATTTAGATCAATCCTACACCTCTCGATGAGAGGGATCCAAGAAAAATATCATCTACCATAAATAAGATGACCCACATGGAGTTTGGACCTAGTTTCCAAATTTAACAGTTGATGTAGTCAAACTTAACCACTAGTAGGATATCGGGTTGTGTTAAAACCGAGCCACTAAGAGGAAGAGGCATTCCATTATTTCAAGAGAATTTTGTTCTATAGTTAAGCAATGATATCCAGGAGAGATAGGAGGTAGAGTACACACATAGGATCTGTGCACTGTAGCAGCCCACAGGCCACAAACATTACTTCTTTGTATCTGCAGCCATATTTTCAGATAAAGAAAGAAAGCGAAGCAGCCTCACCTTCGAGCTAGGTTTTCTCCTGAAATGGTTTCTTAGAGAGCATATCTTGTGTCTTATGTGTGTGTGAGATTGTTTTATTCGTTCTCTACTTTTCAGAATAATTTATATTTGCATGCATGCACTAATTACAGTAAAATTTACAAATCTAGAAATTAAATGAAACTGGAATAGTGTAGAATCTCATATTTTTTTAATATAATATTATCATATCTGTTGTGACAAACTATTCAGTGGAATATCCATGGCAGTTTAAAGATCGTTACTTGTGATATTCTTATTTTCTTATTAAATTTCTTCTGTTTTAATTTTATCTTATTTCATCAAGCAATTACCAATAACCATAACATGAAGATCAAAGACACTAGATGTAGGCAGATAGCTAAGGAAAAACCCCTATTTAGGGGAAAACCCAATCAAGAACTCTTCCTTTAATAGTTTCATGAGATAATCCAAGATTCCTTGACCTAGAAATAGACTTCCTCCTATCACCAAGTCATCCCTTCCTTTCTTCTTTAGATCATAACCTTCCAACAACAACTTCGACCAGATGCGACAACATATCTTCAACCCAGAAACTTTGACCTAGTTGTAGCAGCAAAACTTCGACCTAGTTGCAATGACAGAACTTGGAGCCAGAAACTGCGACCTACTAGCAACAGAAGAACTTTGACCCAAAAACTTTGACCTAGTTGCAGCAACAAAAACTCAACCTTGATAGAGCACTTCGACCTTCCCATAAAGGGCCTAGTAAATCCACATGTGTGAGAGAGAGACCACCCAGAAATTTTGATTTCCTTCTCCAACAAATCTCCTTCTATTTCTTCTGCAGTTTCATATTCTTTTGCCTCCTTCTCTTCCAAATGAATCGAAATGCACTGTATATATAGCCTCTTCTAGAGTTCGAATTACCCTCATGTTGGCCGACTTGATCAGGTAAGGGACTACTTGGTGTGGAGGTGAAAAATTACACATTTTACTCAATAATAATTATTTTTACATGATTCAAAATCCCAAGAAGGGTCTCATTAAATGGATAATGACTTTAATGACTTAATATAAAACCTATAATTCCTCAATCAGGAGTTTTACCCAAAACATGATGACCCAAGCATGAAACTCATGCTTTAATAACTCAGAGTAATAATAATAATTTATTTTTCTTTATTTTGATAACTACATTTCATTATGACTCAAATACAATTTATGAAAACTAAAACTAGTTACATTCTTCAACACTCCCTCTTAACTAGGGAGGTATTCATCCTTACACATACATATAAAAGTACATGGAATATCTCAAAGCACATGAACCATGAAAATTTTAGGCACATACGGTACCACAGACTATGTTCCTGAATAGGGAAATCTATCCAGGTGAGACTAAGATGGACTAAAGCTTTTAGCCTCTCTAAGTACCATCAATCTTACTTGCTAACCATCAACCCAAGGGACTAGGTGCATAATGCAAGGTCAGAGGTCTACGATCAACGCCACCCTCCCTACTTCGAGAACTAGACATCAACACATAGGGTGACCAGATGTCCTCCTAGGCATACACAATGCCTCAAGATATCAAATCTCTCCTGATCAAATAGATCGGTAACATCAAGAATGCTTCCAAAACTTCAAAATATTTACGTGAACAATCACAACCCCAATCAGTAACAAACTTTCAAATATACATAATTAAACAAAGACCTTCGGGGTTTTCAATCATCTTGATGTTGCTTCACAATTTATCATAGTAGAACTTAGAGGATTCCCAAACATATCTTGACAGAAGATTCCACAATCATATGAATTCCTTTCCTACTTCACATGCAACAACATATTCTACAACTGAATCCTACTTTCCTTCTTTTAGTAGTATCTCAATACACATTCTCCAATTTCTTCTTCAATGTATCCATCATGAGTATAATATGCCCCCCTTCTCAACTTGAGGGTTATACCCTTTGTTTTATCCAGGCTCCCTCTTAACTTATGGAGATCAACTTCTTTCTATGACATCAAAAAATCTTTCATGGATTCCATCCTTCTTACGAGAGTCATCTTGATCATCATCAATCATATAACTTCCTTCATCATGCTTATCAATCAAATCAACTTTACTTACAAATATCTTCAGCATCTTGAAGATTATGTACGTGCACAACTTAGACAACAAGTACAACCAAATACATAGAAGCATGAAGTTAACTATATCTGAATCATAGAATAGACTTTATACATCAAATACCTAAACTTAGTTAGGTTCATACCTAGTAAGAGACACATAATTTTAAACTTCAACTTTTTTCTCAGGTTAGGTTATAACCCCTAGATCACATCAGTAACTCAATCAAGATATCAATCTAGTTATATCTAGGGCCTCAATATTTCTTCCAAAGATATTACATAGTCTACCCTAGAAGCAATTCAAACAAGTACACTTATAATGCATCTAACAAATTCAGAATTCATATGTTAGACTTCTACTAGGATTTAATGCAAACCCTAGATTCCATCTTAGAGACACTCAGCCTTAGATGTCAGCAATCAAAACCAATCACAAAACAATCTAAGGTTTCAACTAAATGATAAACTTCTACTAGGATTTTTTGTAAACCCTAGATTTTATCATCATAATGGAAACAATATATCCTAGAATATACTTCTATTAGGGATTAGTTACAAACCCTAGTACTTATCAACAATACATATATAGGATGCACAATCATATCATAACATATATTAGACAAACCCAAGACACAAATATCAATACATTTTAAGTCAGACATATAACAATGTTGATTAGGCTAGGGTTTTGATCATACAAACAAACATATACCTAGGGTTTCGTTCCTAGGAGCTTACTCTAGATATTATAATGGTTTTGATCATACACCGTAATTTACCAAAACCTTAAGGTCTAGGAACACATTACCATCCAACCCTAAAGGAATAGGGTTTCCATAACAATGACATCACCATCAAAACCCCAAACATCAAAAGAATAACATTTCCAGATTTCATTAGTAACCCTAACTAGATTAGGGTTTTTCACATTATCATTAACATATCCTTAGGTTAGGGTTTTACATAGAATCTTTTAGGGTTCAAAAAACATGATGATTTTAATGAGGGTAGATTCAATGTAATGATTAATCTCCCAAATAAGAATCTTTAAGATTTAAAAGTCCTAGGCATACCACTTGTTAGTAATGTAAAACAGATTTTAGAATGAATGAATATACCTTTATCATGAAGAAAACAAGGCTTATGGTCTAAAATATACCTTTAAGTTATTTTCTATACAAACCTTATAGGACATCAATTCCAATATAACTTCTATCATGCTTTGTCTTGTGAGTTCTTCTCCATAGCCCTTGAGCATATCAACAAGATTTTCCTAAACAAGGAAAATATAAAAATAAATTTTATTAGCATCTAATATAAACACATCTAGATAAGAGAAGGAAATAAAATACAAAAATATAACACAAGGAATATGATACTTTGGAGAAATGGTGAGGGATCTCTCTTAATCCAATCTTGAGGGATACATATAACTTTAACAAAATAATTCAACAATGTTTTTCCAAAGAATGTTAATCTTATGAATACTAGAAATCAAATCATAAAGGGAAACAATTCAAAACTTAGAGTAGAAGGATATGTAACGGATAGAGTCCCTACCCAATAGGTTTTTGACTTTAGCTCCTTCCATCTTTTTCTTCTTTGGTGAACCTTCGTTGGCAATGTTTGCTTGATCCCTATCTCTTATTGGATTCTTAGGAAAATTATTTCTATAGTGACCCATCTTGTCACAATTGTAGCATTCATTCTTCGATAGGTCTATCTTCTTCCTTTTCCTTTTGGACTTCTTGAAGGTTCCTTTATTCCCGTGATGAGTGGAATATGTATTCGATATTTTCTCTTCTTCACTCTCTTGTTTCTTACTAAATATATTATGACTCCTTATTGACTGCATGCATTCCATAATTGTTCAAATATAGGATTTTCCTTCCAACTGTTGACACTTGATGAAAAGGCACTCCAAGAAGTTGGTAATCCTAGAAGTGCAGTGATTACAAGCTTCTTTTTAGGTACTATCTCATCTCTTTCCTGGAGTTCAACTTTGATTCTAGTTATCCTTACGAAGTAGGTTGTCGCAATTGTTGGCATTATGATACAAGTGTTGTCCTTGATGGAAACTCACTCAGAGGTATGATACAGGTGTTGTCCTTGATGGCAATTCACTCAGATGGCAGATCATAGTGCAACAGGTCAAGAGAGAAGTATACGCAGGTTAATCTTGATGAAAGTGCATATACACGTGGGTTAGTGGAACAAAAGGCACGTACACATACACATGCAGGTTCACGGAAGGAAAGGCGCGTACATGTCGAAAAACTAAGTTTTGGTTCGTGGTATTTGGTCCATGGTATTTTGGTATTGATCTGTGGTATTTGGTCTGAAACGTTGACCCCAGGTATTGGTTCTACATGGTTTTGGACCATGGTATTGAGAGAGACCTAAACCTATATAAGGAGAAGATCACTAGGCCAAGGAGAGTGCAAGTGTGCAAGTGATGAATATATGATGAAGTGTGAGATCTAGTATGCTAGTTATGGGTTTGTGATGCTTTGCTTGATCTAAACCAAGGATGCACTCATGTGGATGACGATGAACGATGGATCGAGATCTTAAGGCTTGGAATATTTATCATTATATGGTTTGATTATGGATAGACTAGATATGAATTATTGATGCATGTTTTATTGTGTGAATGTTATGATCTGGGTATCTCTGATGTCTGGAACAGCTGCAAAGTTATGAGTAAATATTTGCAGATCTGTATGCGAGTTGGCTTTGGTAAAAGCGCGTACGTACGCTGGTTTGGTTCATCATAGCAGTGTATACATTATGAGATATGATATTTGAAGTTGCAGTTGGATCTGGTTATTGTGGCAGAGTTTTGTTGTTTGTTCTATGTTCTGGTGACTGTGTTGTTGATAGGGTTTCATTGTTTCAGTATTGATTGATTCAGAGATTAATGATGCAGGTGTAGTTGATGGGTGTATTGCAGTGATGATTAATTTTGTGCTTCAATGTTGTTGATGGGTCTAGTATGAAAATTGGATGAAATGTGGCCTTCAGATTATGGTCTTATGCTTCAAGAGTATCAAGTATGAAAATTTATGAAACGTGGTCCCTGGAGGTAGAAAGAAGATTGTAGCCCACAGTAGGCCGACACCTACGTACTGGTAAACATATCGGCCAGTACAAGAGCCAGGGGGTTGGAGCTCCCTTCCAGTAAGCAGCTGGAAAACGAGTGAAGGTTGGATCCTTCAGTAGGCCGGCACCTACATACTAGTAAATGGATCAGCTAGTACAAGAGCTGAGGGGGTTGTAGCCCCCTTCCAGGAGAAACTGGAAAATGAGAGAAGGTTGTAGCCTTCTGTAGGTAGAAGCCTGCGTACTGGTATAAGACTGCACCAGTGCATTGTAAAAGAAGTTTCTTATTAAAGGAAGATAGAGACGAATTTCAATAGGTGGTTTTCACCCACATTGGGTTTCCACCTTATATCATGGTGTTTATGTGTGTTGCTTATGTGTGATGATCTATTCTATTTTACTGCTCCTGTTTATTGTTCATATGGTTGATAATGTTCTGATGCACTCATTAAAGGATCAACTAACTGAATCATAAGTTTACTGGATATACGCTTGTTGCATTACTCACAGTTGCGTATACACGTGGTTTTCCTTAACTGAAGTAGCATATATGAATCTGATTATGAAAATGAAAAATTTATATTGATTTGATAATATTGATTCACCCCACCCCCTCTCAGTATTATTTCCAACAACAATGTCTTCCTTTGTCATATTTATAGTTCTTAGTTCATTCTTAAGACTTGCAATGTGACAAAGATTCTTGATTGTGTAAATTTGGATAAGGCCTCATACATCTGTTGAACAGAATCTATGTTGAATATATATGAGATGAGGCCGTCCTTTATTCCATCCACCATTAGGGTCATGGACAATATCTTCTTTTCTTTGAACTTTTCCTTTTCTACACCACTTGAATCATTTGTAGGCTTCTTTATTTTCCTTTGACTAAATCCAAGACTTTATTCTTCTCGAGGATGACATATATCCTCTTTTTTCATGCCCTGTAATTGGATGCTCCTTCTAATTTGATTTCTCCCTTCATTGAGTTAGACATTTTTCTTGAAAATGGTAGGCTCGAGTTCTTATATGATCATTTTCCTTGATGACCCTTATTCAAACTTCTTAAAATTCATTATTCTCCTTTCAATAGATCTTCAAGCTTTCTTTTTCCTTCTTCTTCACCTTAGCTCTGATACCATGTTGGAAAATCAGAAAGGCATAAATATTTACTTTATGTTATTCGTATGTTCTTATTAACTTTCTTGTGTTCTTATTTTATCTTAGTTCATCAAGAAATTACCAATAAAAATAACATGAAGATCAAAGACACCAAATGTACGTGGACAGCCAAGGAAAAACCCCTATCTAGGGGAAAACCCAATCAACAACTCTTCCTTTAATAGTTTTGCAAGATAATCCAAGTCTCCTTGACGTTGACACAGACTTCCTCCAATCACAAAGTCATCCCTTCCTTTCTTAGGTAGATGATAACCTTCCAACAACAAATTCAAACTAGATGCAGCATCAGATTTTCAACCCAAAAACTTCAACCTAGTTGCAGTAATATAACTTCAACCCAGAAACTTTGACCTAGTTGCAGCAACAAAACTTCAACCTAGTTGCAACAACAAAATATCAAACTTGATAGAGCACTTTGACCTTCTAGTAAATAGCCTAATAAATCCACATGTGAGAGAGAGAGACAACCTAGAAAATTTGATTTCCTTCTCCAACAAATCTCCTTTTATTTCTTATGAAATTTCGTATTCTTCTGCCTCCTCTTGAATATCAAACTTGTGTGATTGTGTCTTCCAAATGAATTGAACTGCATTATATATATAGCCTCTTCTGTAGTTTGAATTACCCTCATGTAGGCCAACTTGATCAAGTAAGAGCCGACTTGGTGTAGATGTGACAAATTACATATTTTATTCAATAATAATTCTTTTTACATGATTCCAAAAGCCCAAGAAGGGTCTCATTAAATGGAAAATGACTCTACTGACTTAATATAAAACCTATATGTCCTCAATGGGGACTTTGACCTAAAACATGATGACCTAATCATGAAACCCATGCTTTAATAAGTCATAATAATAATAATAATAATAATAATAATCCCTTTTCCTTTATTTTGATAAATACATTTCATTATGACTCAAATACAACTTATGAATATTGAACCTAGTTACATTCTTCAACAACCAATACATAATTATAATTTAATACCGAATTTAATCATTGAGATTTATTATGCCTATATTGTCATGCCTCATCAAGGAAAATCACCATTGTCAAGTACCAAATCTGATGAAAACCCTAACTTGTTATCACTTTGAATTCAATCAATCCATAATCCAAAACATATCTATGAACTACCAAGCATCATGTCAAAATTCCAATACTTCATCTATATTAAGTCAATCCAATAAGCCAATCTTCTCAAACCCTTGCAACTTTTCCCAAATATTATCATATACTAGTTCCAAAGATCAAATCAAGACAGATAACATATTGATATTCATATTCCAACTCCCTACAAACACAAGTTTAGTTAGGGCATTCACATTATCTATAATATGTCAAACATTATGCAGATATCATTGATCATCAAACTTCCCTATTCATAGAACTCTCTACCATCTACTCCATGTCTGTAGGTATGTCATACTCTTGGTGTGATCGGTTTCATGCATACAATTTTAGTCTTTTTATCCTATAGGCTTAACTGCATCCATAATCCTTCTTTTGTGCAGTTGGGAGGCCGATAAATGCACCTTTAAGCCTTTCTCCCAACAGTTGGGGCTTGGACTAGGAGAAACCTTCTTTTCTTAGTTTAGAACTTGCCAAAAAAAATTCCACAACATCAAATGTTTATTCATGACTAGAATTTTTCCTTCAACAACCAAGTGTATTATTTTCAAATACTAATAGGTGTTAAAATATCATGAATAGTTTTTAGCTCTGAATGAGAAGCCACTTTATCAATCATCATTCAAAACATCAACCTATCTATCATAATATTTCCATGCATCAAACTGTCAAATCATGGAATCAAACTATATCAGGTCCTCATACATATATCATATCTAATCATCATCAACGACTTCATTGTCATATAAGAACATGACATCAAGCATTCATAAAGTGTAGGGTCATATAAGTGTATCTTCATACTTCAAGGATTATAATCACAACATCATTTCTTTTTCATATTATTCAACCATCAAGTTAGGGCATCCAATTTTACCACTTGTTAAAATTACTAAGCTTATCAAAAATTAACCAAGGTCAACAAGAAGATCCTGAATATCAAACTTATTGTTACACTTTTATTAGCAAGGTTACCATGCTTATTGCAAGAATTATCAATAGTATCAAGTTTCCATTTACTAAAAATTAATGTATCTAGTCTTCTTTAGGAAATCCATCATGTCTAAATGTAAAATACTTGCCAAACATCAGGAGTGCCAATGTATCACATGTGCCAGAAATCAAACTTATTTTCATATGCATGGATGAGTCATTTATTAAGGTGATATTCAACATACCTTAGAACTTAATTTGCCATCCAATATCACAACTAAATCATAACATTAAAACAATATACTACACATACCTTTTAGTATTCATATACCTTTGCAACTTGTAACACTTACTTACCATTCGAAATTGTAGTACTTGCATATTGTAATTTTTGGATGCTACTTTGAAAACTTTCAAAAACTTTCCTTCTCCAACGCTAACTCTTCTCTTCCTGCACTAGCTTTCTTTTCTTGCAACCTAGATGATCCTCAGGATGGATTTTCTTATCACACCTCATCTAGGGGTTATAAGTATTCACACATACTCAAATATTCATGCAGGAAGTATAATAAATAATCAAAACAATAAGTCTAGTATCACAAAGAAATAACATAAATCTAAATGGTACTTATCTTTAACAAGAAGTGATCATCTCCCTCTTGAGCTATATTTCAAGAGATATTGCTATCAATTATCCTTGTAGCAATGTTGCCTTCAATATTTCCAATCGTTGTCATCAGAAATGATCCAGAATTATGCAGGAAGAAAAAGAAAATACATAAATACCCATATACACAGAGATGCAACATAAATAAAACTAATTTAATTAACATCAAAGAACTTAAATATGCTTACATACAAAAATAAAAATAAACTAGCTTGGGCAATGGTAGTTTATCTCTAAGGAGATATGTGGCAGTTACATGCTTCTTAACTGTGTTATAATCAGGTTCAAGGGCCTATTTATTACTGAACAACATAGGAAAAACCCTAAACAACCAAAACCCTAACCCTAGGAGATGGAACACCAAGAGTTTGTGGGCCCCATTGGGGTTAGTTGGGAAACCAAATTCCTAGGGTCATAATTTGGTCATATTACCTCCGTTTGGTGCATACAATACCTTGCTGGAAATATCTCTCTGAGTTCAGGACCCAAAAAACTGCTAAAAATAGTAAATGTTGCAATAAACAAGGAAACAGATGAAACCAACTAGAGGCTTAGGTGGAATAGGTGGGTGGCCACCAATATATACCTGGATCAATCCTCCCTCCTTAGGAAGCAATGGTCCCCATTGCGTGCAGAGCCTCCATGAGGTGAGTAAATTTATGTTGAACCTAGTCCCTAGTAAACCACTTACCCTGATGGAGTTAGTCAGCATTGACAACTCGACATAGTTGGATCCTCTATTAGAGAGTGTTCTTTATCCACATGTCCATAATCTGATTGATTGTGGCTTGTTCCACGCAATCCGGGTTTAGCTCTATTGGTGTGAGTTGTTTTGCAATGTGAGATGTGTCCAACAATGGTGGAAAGTAAGGCCAAAGGTGGTCTACATTGAACATTGGGTGCAGACCAAGGAACAATGGAATGTTGAGCTTAAAGGCATTATCCCCTACAGCCTTGGTGATGGTGTATAGCCCATATCGGAGAAGGTGAAGCTTGCAGTGGGGTATAGCAAGGCGCTCCTTCTGCAAATGTAGCCAAACTTTGTCGCCCACCTAGAACTTGTGTGACATTCAATGTTGTTCATGGCGCTGCTTAAAATTAGCATTGGATTTGTCCAATATATCATAGACCTATTGGAAAATTTGTTGGAAGCACTCAATGAAGTTGTTATCCCTGTCGTCTTCGGACTTGACGTGAGTCGAATCTGCATGAGTAGCTGCAAATGGTATGGCCACATCAAGGGACATAATCATTGAAATCTCAGCCCTACTTGAAAGGGGTTGTGGCCCATTGAGATATGGAGAACTTTGTTGTGGTTGTGTTATACATAGGGGAGGATTTCATCCCATGTGCATGGATGCTTAAAGTTGTACATGCGCAAAATTTGCACAATCATCCTATTGACGACCTCTATTTGGCCATTAGTTTGGGGTGGAAAGTCACGGACTTAGTAATTTTGGTATCCACCAGAGACTTGACAAAATGTACTTAGGAATGTGTTGTCCTCATCTTAGATAATGGACTATGGGATCCCAAAGTTTACCCACAGTTGCTCAAAGAAGAGCTTAGCAGTGGCCTCTACTATGATACTCTTCTTGCAGGCTACCATAATGGACATCTTAGAGAATTTGTTGACAATCACGAAAATGGAGTTTTTGTCATGCTTAGTAGAACAAAGGCCCAACATCTAATCCATGGAGATTGATTCCCAAGGTCGACTAGGATTTCGCAAAGGATTATATAGGCCTTTCTTCTTGATAGTTAGTTTGGCAATGTTGCAGGCGGTGCAAGATCTAATGTACTTCCCAACATCCTGACGAAGTTTCGGCCAATAAAAATACTTCTACAATACTGCCACTATTTTCTCTACTCTAAAATATCCAACGGCCCGAACGTAGTGCACCTCCCAAATCATCTTGGCATCCTCGCTTGAAGGAAAAAATATGTGTCCCAGGTGGCATAACAGTGCATCGTGGAGCTGAAAATTTGGAATGTTCTTACCTTTCAAGAGTGTCTGGTATGTGATGACGAATTCTAGATCACTCTTGTAAAGACGTGGTCACCCTGAAGTTTTGTGCACACAAGAGTCGAGCACAGTGATCAATGCCATGACTGGTGGTTAGCTGAGGCAGTTTGCAACACTATTGGTGTTTCCCTTCTTGTACTTAATTTTCAAATGGAACTATTATAGGTATGTGGACCATTTATGATGGTGATCATTCTGCCATTTCCCTTATGTCTGTATGAGGGGTCGATGGTCTGTGTGGATGACCATTTCCTTCCCCATAATGTAATGCTTCCGTTGATGGCAAACTTTCACAATGGAATACATTTCTTTGTCATAAGTGGGATACTTTTGGACTATGTCTCAAAGTGTCTCACTATGGTAAGCCATGGATTCCCCTACTAAGTAACAACTACACCAATAACATAGTTGGAAGTGTTTGCCTCAATCTCAAATGGTTGCTGTAGGTCTGGTAATGTGAGCGCTAGAGCAAAGCATAGGTGATACTTCAACTTGGTAAATGCCTTCTATTGGGTTTCAGACCAAAAAAACTTTGCTTTCGCTCTGCCCTTGGTGACTTTACTTAAAGGCCAAGTGATATGAGAGAACCCCAACACAAACCTATGAAAGAAATTGGCAAGACCTAGAAAGTTTCGGAGCTCTGTTAGAGTGGTTGGGGCTGGCCAATCCTGAATGAATTGTATCTTGGTTGGGTCCACATGCAGACCCTTCTCATTAATGATGTACCCTAGATATTGAAACTGGGTCATACCAAAAGTGCATTTCTCCAAATTGGCACACAACTTGTGGTTTCACAAGGTTTGAAGGACCTATTGAATATGGTGGAGGTGCTCTTCCCAACTCTAGCTGAAGATTAAGATGTCATCTAAATACACCACCAAAAATTCATTGTTGAAGGGTCGCAAGATGTCGTCCATCAATCTCACGAAGGTTTCGGGAGCATTCATCAACCCAAAAGGTATGACCAACCATTCAAAAAGGCCCTCCTTGGATTTGAAGGCAGCCTTTCACACATTAGAGGGTTCAATAGGAACCTGGTGATTATCAGAATTTGGGTCAATCTTGCTAAAATATTTGGCCCCCTTGAGCTAGTACAGAAGGTCATCAATCTGTGGGATTAGGTACCTATTCCGAACAGTGATCCTGTATAGCACCCGATAGTCAATACAAAGTCTCCAGGTCCTATCCTTCTTCTGTACCAATACAATTGGGCTCCCACAGGGTGATGAGCTTGGCCTAATGTTCACTTTCTGAAACAACTCTTGAATTTTTCTATTGATCTCATCATTCTCTAAAATAGAGCATCGATAGATCGTTCCATTAGGTGGTGGCAGACCCAAGGTTAGATCGATGGAGTGCTTGACTTGACATTGCATAGGTACCCCTATATGTGAGGTGAAAATGTCCATGTACTCCTCCACGATCTGGTCCATCTATTGTTGTTGTGCGAAGGAGCCCTATCTAAAAGTCATGGCCACAACCTTCTACTTGCCCTGAGGGCGAATCATAAGGAAAACAAATTTCCTGGTTTGGGAAATGATCTTACTGCGTTGCTTTGCAGTGATCAAAGAGATGGTGATAGGTGGAGCTACCTTTGGTATACTGTGGAACTTATTGTCCAAAGTAATAATCACATAGCGAGGTTTAGACTCATATATAGCATGTCGCTTCCACAAGTATGGTTGACCTAATAATACATCACAAAATTCAAGACGAGAAACATCACACAATACCTCATCCTTGCAGGGCTTGATGTTGTAGGGAAGGTGACACTGCTGGTTGATGTGAAGATCTCGTCCTTGGTAAAGCCACCTAATGGTGCACGAATTTGAATGTGTTGTAGTCGGTAGGCCCAACCACTTAACCACCTCTACTAAAATGAGGTTTTTTGGTTGTCATTGTCGATAATGAATTGTAGCAAAGAACCATTCACCCACATCTGTAAGTGGAAGAGGCGTTCACCCCCCTATGGATCTTCAAGCTCATTCTTCTAGATCTTGGTGGTGGCCACGGTGACACTAGGCTATGCATCAATGATATACTTCCTTTTTGTCGTTTCCCTTGTTAGGTTCTCACTCAGAGTCAGAACATGTATCTGATTTGGAAGCCTTTAGCTTAGCCACCATTGACTGCTTGGCACAACACTCACTTTTGTTGTGTGTGGAGCTCTTATGGAACTCACACCATTTTCCTGTGCCCTTATTTGTCTTTGTGGTGTTGCTCTTTTCTTGCGACTTTGGGAGCTTGTCCTGGGTTTCCCTGCATTGGCTTTGTCCTTTTATCTGTGGTTTGGGGGCACCATTTCCTTGCTTTAGATTCACAGATCCAAAGTCTCACTTCTTTTGTTTAAACTTCTCCTCAATCTTAGCAGTGTATCAGTACATCGTCCGAGAGAGGAGATATCATGGAACTCCATCTCATCCTGGATGTACTTGTGTAGATAGTCACTGTACTTGAGTATGAAATTATGCTAATAATCCTTAATAACCAGCATCGTGCGAAGGGCATGGAAAATATTTGTGAACTCCGCCACATCTTGGTCCCTTCCCTACCATAGCATGGTACACTTGATGTATTTATCTTCATAGCTCCTGATAGGGTAATATTTTTCCTTGGTGGTGTCTCGGAAAGAATTCCAAGTGGGTGCGATTGAAAATAGTGATAATTCCCTCTCGCCCTTTTGTTCATAGTAGGTTTCCCACCATTCCTTGACATGTGGGGTGGATTTGAGAAGTGAAAAAGTAATATTTTCCCGATTGGAAAAGTCATGAACTAAAAAATATCCTTTCAACAAATTTAACCATTTAACTACAACATTTGCATCTATTTGGCCCTCAAATATGGGAATATGAAAGTTAACTTGTACCTTAAAAGGAGTGGCACCTCTAGAGTGGATGTTGGATGAAGATGCGTCACTTGTGGGTACTCATCGAAGGATCTGGGCAAAGTTATCCATCATCGCGTTCATTTGTCACACGAGGGCTTCCTTGAGCAATATTTTGAAAGGATCTCCTACCCCCTCATATTTCTTTTCTTTCGCCATGGGAGGTCATTGAGGTCTGCGAGGCTAGTCTTGCAAAGGTTCAACTAGTTCAAGCCCTAACTCTTTGTACACTAATCTCATTGGGGACATGCAAAGAAAAACATAGAAGGAGAATACCGCTCTGATACCATTGATCTAGAGTTATGCAAGAACGCAACAAAATACATAAATAACCATATACACAGAGATGCAACATAAATAAAACTTCAATTAATTGATATCAAAGAACTGAAATATGCTTAAATACAAAATAAAAATAAACTAGCTCGAGCAATGGTAGCTTATCTCTAAGGAGAGATGTGGCCGCTACATGCCCTTGAATTGTGTTACAATGAGGCTCAAGGGCCTATTTATTATTTAATAATAATGGAAAACCCTAAATACCAAAACCCTAACCCCGGGAGATGAAACACCAAGAGTTTGTGGACCCTGTTAGGGTTAGCTGGGCAGCCAACTTCCCCGGGTTGTAACTTGGTCATATTATCTTCGTTTGGCGCATACGATACCTTGTTGGACATAGCTCTGTGATTACTATAGGATTTTTGGTAGGGCCTAGCCTATAGCTATAGGCCTGTTGTGGACCTCAAAACAATGTCGCTTAGGGGGTTAAAACTGCTTCGAAATTTTAGGACCCAAAAAACTATTAAAAAAACTAAATGTTGCAATAAACAATGAAACTGATGAAACCAACTGAAATTCTAGGTGGAATAGGTGGGTGGACACCAATATCCACCTAGATCAGTCCTCCCTCCTTAGGAAGAAATGGTCCCCATTGCGTGCAGAGCCTCCATGAGGTGAGGAAATTTCTATTAAACCCAGTCCTTGGTGAAGTAGTTGACCTGTTTTGACAACTCAATATAGTTTGATCCTCTGTTGGAGAGTGTTCTTGATCTGTGTGTCCATAATTTGATCAGTTGTGGAATGTTCCATGCAGTCTGAGTTTAGCTCTGTTAGTGCGAGTTTTTTGCAATGCCGGATGTGACTATGGATGAAGGAGGTTTACATTGAACACTAGATATAGACTAAGGAAAGGTGGAATTATGACCTCGAAGGCATTTCCCTCTATAACCTTGGTGATGGTGTATGGCCCATATCAGAGAGGGTGAAGCTTGTGGTGGGGTACAGCGTTGCACTCCTTCTGTAAATGTAGCCAAACTTTGTCGCCCACCTGGAACTTGTGCGACACTCAATGTTGATCATGCATTGCTTGTACTTAGCATTTGGCTCTATCCAATATATCATGGCCCTACTGGCAGATGTGTTGAAAGCACTCAATGAAGTTGTTAGCCATGTCGACTTCAGACTAGACGTGAACCAAATCTGCTAACTAAAGATCAAAATGGCATCTAAATACGCCACCACAAATTCATTGGTGAAGGGTCGTAAGATGTCGTCCATCAATCTCATGAAGGTTGCAGAGACATTCATCAACTCGAAAGGCATGACCAACCATTCGAAAAGGCCCTCCTTGGAGTTGAAGGTGGCCTTCCACAAATTGGAGAGTTCGATAGGCACCTAGTGACAACCGAACTTCAGGTCAATCTTTCTGAAATATCTGGCCCCCTTGAGATGGTCCGAATGGTCATCAATCTGTGGGATTGGGTACCTATTCCAGATAATGATCTTTTTCAGATCCCAATAGTCAATACAGAGTCTCCAGGTCCCATCCTTCTTTTGTACCACTACAATCGGGCTCCCACGAGGTGATGAGCTTGGCCTTATGTGCCCTTTCTGCAACAACTCCTGAATCTGTCTCTTGATCTCATCGTTCTCTAGAATAGAGCATCGATAGATTTGTCCATTGGGTAGCGGCATGTCCGGGGTCATATTGATGGAGTGCTTCACCTGACAGTACAGAGGTACCCCTATAGGTGAGGCGAAAATGTCCCTGTACTCCTCCACAACCTTGTCCATATACTACTGTTGTGCGGAGGAGCCATGTCTAGAAGCTGTGGCCACAACCTTATTCTTTCCCTGAGGGCAAATCATAAGGAAAACAAATTTCCTTGTCTAGGAAATGATATTATTGCATTTCTTTGTAGTGATCAAAGAGATGGTGTTAGGCGGGGCTACCTCCAGTATCCTGTACAACTTATTTCCCAAAGTAATAATCAAGAGAGAGATCTAGACTCATATACAACATGTTGCTTCCACAAGTATGGTTTCCCTAATAATACATCTCAAACTTCAAAAGGAGCAACATCACACAATACCTTATCCGTGAAGTTGTAGGGAAGGTGGCACTGTTGGCTGACATGGAGATCTCGTCCTTAGTGAAGCCACCTAATGGTGTACACCTACAGATGTGAAGCCACCTAATGGTGTACACCTACAAATGTGTTGTAGTCGATAGGCCCAACTGCTTCATGACCTCTACTGAAATGAGGTTCTTTTGGCTCCTAATGTCGACAAAGAACTACAACGAAGAACCCTTCATCCACATATGTGAGTGGAAGAGGCATTCCCCCTCCTCTGGATCTTCAAGCTCATTCTCTGGATCTTAGTGGTGGCCACAGTCACACTGGGATCTACATCAATGATCTACTTCCCTTTGTCATTTCCCTTGTCGGGTTCTAACTCACAGTCAGAACATGCGTCTTATTTGAAAGCATTCATCTCGACCATGAGTGACTACTTGGCTCAACACTCACTTGTGTTGTGAGTGGAGCTCTTATGGAACTCACACCATTTTCCTATGTCCTCCTTTATCTTTATGGTGTTGTTCTTTGTTTGCGGCTTCAGCGGGTTGTCCTGGGTCGTCCCGCCTTGGCTTTGTCCTTTTCTCTATGGTTTGGGGATGCCTTTTCCTTGCTTCATATTCGCAAATCCAAAGTCTCGCTTCTTATGTTTAAACTTCTACTCAATCTTGACAGTGTATCAATATGACGTGCCGAGCAAGCAGATGCCCAGGAATTCCATCTCATCCTGGATGTACTTGTATTGAAAACCATGGTACTTGAGTACCAAATGCTACTGTGTTGAGCAAGGAGATGTCTAGGAACTCCATCTCATCCTGGATGTACTTGTATTGACAACCATGGTACTTGAGTACCAAATGCCGCTCAGAATCCTTGATACCCGACTTTGTGTGAAGGATATGGAAATCATTTGTGAACTCTGACACATCTTGGTCCCTTCACTATCGTAGCATGGTCCACTTTATGTATTTACCTTCATAGCTCTCAAGAAGGTAATATTGTTCCTTGATGGCATCTCAGAAAGAATTCCAAGTGGGTGTGGCTGAAAATAGTGAGGATTCCCTCTCATCCTTTTGTTCAAAGTAGGTTTCCCACTAGTTTTTGACATGTGGGGTAGCTTTGAGAAGTGAAAAAGTAATCTTTTCCTGATTGGAAAAGTCATGAACTGAAATTATACTTCCAATAGATTTAACCATTTATCTACGGTGTCTACATCTATCTTGCCCTCAAATATGGGAATATAAAAGTTAACTTGTACCTTAAAAGGAGTGGCACCTCAAAAGTGGCTGTTGGATGAAGATGTGTCGCCTATGGGTAGATGTCGAAGAATCTAGGAAACGTTATCCATAATTGTGTTCCTCTACCGCTCGAGGGCTCCCTCGAGCAATATTTTGAAAGGATCTCATGCCCCCTCATTTTTCTTTTCATCTGCCATGGGAGGCCATCGAGGTTTGTGAGGCTGGTCTTGCAAAGGTTCAACTAGTTCAAGCCCTAACTCCTTATACCCTGACCTTGTTGGGGACATGCAAAGAAAAATAGAGAAAGAGAAGACCGCTCTAATACCACTGATCCAAAATTATGCAGGAACACAAAAAAGTACAAAATAACCATATACACAGAGATGCAACAGAAATAAACTTTATTTCATTAATATCAAAGAACTTAAATATGCTTACATATAGAAATAAAAATAAACTAGGTCGGGCAATGGTAACTTATCTCTGAGTAGAGATGTGGTGGATACATGCCTATGAACTTTGTTATAATGAGGCTCAAGGGAATATTTATTATTGAACAACAAAGGAAAACCCTAAACAATTAAAAACCTAACCCTAGGAGATGGAACACCAAGCATTTGTGGGCCTTGTTGGGGTTATTTGGGTAGCCAAATTCCCAGGGTCGTAACTTGGTCATATTATCTATGTTTGGCATGTATCATACCTTGTTGGAAAGATCTCTCTGAGTACTACAGGATTTGCAGCAAGAGTTGTGCAACTAAAAAAAAAAAAACGTCGCTTAGGGGATCAAAACTGCTCTGAAAATTAAGGACCTGAAAAAATGCTAAAAATAGTAAATGCTGCAATAAACAAGGGAATATATTAAAACGATTGGAGGTATGGGTGGAATAGGTGGGTGGTCACCAATATCCACCTAGATCAAGCAATCAGGCCTAATTGAGACTACCCCAACTAGGGTTACACTGAATTTGTCACATGTGATAAAACAAAAACTCAAAGCCTTTATCATAGTCCAGGGTTTCTTCCAAACCCTAACCTCAAGATAACCATTAAACCCTAATAATCAGACTTCCTAGGGTTTCCTTCAAACCCTAGCATCTGTTTTTAGGTCTCTTTCATCTTCTCTTGCTTCCATCAATGGTGTCTTCATAGGGGTGATCTTTAATGACTTTTCTTTAGCCCAGCTCTGACACCATGCTAATTTTTCTTAGGGCTATATTGTTCTTTGCTTTAATTAATTTGCATTTCATTATTTACACATTGAAGTCACCCCACAACATCATAACATTATTCAGCAACATATGTGATTATATAAAAAGAATAATAGCATCATCAACACAACGGAACATAAAGGAGCAATAGAAGAAAATCATTCACACATATAGACACCGGGATTAGTCGGAGACCAAGGCATAACCCCACAAGGGGGAAAACCCTTTCAAATTATTCTTATTATTAGATTGTCCTTGAATGTTCCAGAAAAGAGAGAGTACAATAATCCAATTCTTTATGCACAAGGCTATTCAACAAAAAATCAACCAAATAATATCTCAAAGATGAACCCAACCATAATTCCGATCAATATCATGATTTAGAAGTCTCTGATCTACTGTCATTATCTACGGTCAATTGTCATGATCTACAGTCAACTATAAAAATAAAATTCTAATTTCCAACTGCACAGAGAGATTGTACATGTGTATGGTTGAAACCCTCCAACTACAGGCATAGGCTTGTGTGAGTGCAGTTGCAATCAAAATCTCCTGTGGCAACCCTGTGGCTGAGAACCAAAACCCTAATCACACGTGCGAGCATCAAACCATGCAATTTTGAACCTATGAAAATCAACCTCAGACTTGTGCGAGCCAAAGTAAAGAAAGAAGAATGATTGATGATCTCCAAATGAGGGTCTTGACGTGTATTTATAGTCATCCAAGGGTGTCCAATTTCTCTTTTGGGTCAACTTGTCCTTTTGTGCACGTGGGTTTTCATATTAAAAATATAGTTCTCCTTAACCAAATTAAATTATTTTAAGGGCTACGAGGGACCTTTATTGATGAGGAAGATTTTCCAATGGATGGAATTTGTCCCTGAGCTGTCAAATTAATATGATTTATGTTTTTATTATGTTTGCATAAATGAATAGTATAGGCTTAAAAACATCATTTTGTATCATATTAGTTTGGCTTCAAGGGGATGCCTTTGTGGCTAAAGATTTTGGTTCGAGCCTATGGGAAACCTTATTATAGTGGGATATAAATGGTATGGTGAAAGGAAATGGAGAGAAATTCAAAGATAGAGATCAAGAAATTCAATGGGAAGAGTTTTGAGCTATAGAAGGTCAACATGGGAGATCTTTTGGTGGAAAAAGATCAATGGATTGGTATGGATCCATGTGCTATGACTGACCAAGTTGGATAAGAAGGTAAAGAGCGCAATATGGTTGTGTCTCTCAAATTCAGTACTACTAAATGTTTCTAGAGAGGCTACAATGAAGGCATTGTGGAACAAGTTAAGGGTTTTATATCAAACTAATTCCTTAGAGAACAGATTGTTCTTATGGAACAAGTTGTATAATTTGATGATAAAGGATGGACACTTGATGATATGACATTTGAATGACTTCAATACTATGGTTCTAGGTTTTAAGCTTGTACAATTAATTTTTGTAAACAAGTTTTTAATAAATCCAAAATAGATGCAATGGAACACTGACACATTAACATAAAGATTTTACCAAGAAATCTATCCAAAAACTAGAGATGATAAATATACTATATATCTATTATATTTATTTTATATATTATATATATCATATATATATAATAGCTATATATATAGTTATATTATTATTTATATTATATACAACACCATACCATTACGTCATACCATTACAATCCAACATACATATATACGATACATACATTATACTTAACTGCTCTACATATACATATACATATACATATACATATAATATACTATAATATACATATAATATACATTTATATATATATATATATATATATATATAATCCGGCAACATCCATAAACTTACAATCTATTTACGTTGGATTATAATACAATTGTAGTTCCTTAACCATAATTACAAAATGATGAGTTAAATTGTCATGCACCAAAACAGTGCTAAAAGTGAGAATTGTGTGTCAAAAACCACCAAAAAGGAATGCAAAAAACTGCCATAAACTATTTTCAAAATGCTACATCAAAAATTTTAGAGTATTTGTCATATTTATTACACATATGATTTGATAAAAAAATGATAATAGATCAAAATTGAATTTAAAGTGTTAAAAAGTATATTAACAATTTTTTTTTTTTTTTTGTTAAGCTTGGCAAGTCCATCCATTTTCTATTATATATATTAGGAAAATTTACACCACACAGATTAACCGGGTGGCCTCAACTTTCCTCGAGGGGAAACCAAGTCTGTTGGCCACCAGTTAGCGTTATATGCCATCCAAAAGCAAAATTGCTTCATTCTTTCTAGTCAAGCTAGTTAAGTCTCAATCTCATGTCCAAATACTACACAACTGTAATAACTATCATATGCAATAGGAAACTTAAAAGCTAACCGCATAAACAAAAACTCAGCATGAGGAATCTAGTCTTTCTACTCTTTCTACTCATCGAAGACAGATGCTACAGGAGAAGGATCTTCAGTAGTTTCCCCTAGCATTCCATATAGCTCTCGGATGCAAGGGATGTGGCAGTCGATCCGATCCATCCTGATGTCTTATTTGTTCAACTGAAAGAGGATTTTTTTCCATGTATTTTTTATAACTAGGCATGCCCTGCACTGTGACCGCCATCCCCACAGATATTTGTTCCATCACTTTGCCAAGCATATTTTTCATTAAGAAATACAAGTAAAGGGTGTGTTTGAACTGTGTAATTCTACCATGGGTATTCCCTGGATCAGGAACCATCGTCCTCTAGTTGTCGATCTCTTCCTCTGGTTCACTTTCTTGTTTTATCTTCGCTTCCCAATATTCAATCAGCTTCTAAATTCCTTTGTTTGTCTCATTATGTCATCGCTGCCTCTGCTATGAGGTGCTCGACAAGCTTATGGCCCCTGCAAGCTTCCGACGTGCTCGACCCCTTGTTTACCTGGTGGGTCGGGCCTCTCCTACCTCGACCACGCCCTCTCGTTGCTCGAGCCATAATCTATGCAGTGATGCCCTATGGATAGTCAAACGAAGTTAGGTCCGTCAACCCTTGTGCATCATCCCATTGTTGTTGTTCATTCAGTGCCTCTCTTCCATGCTTCACCATCTGCAGGTTAAGGTAGCCCAGAGCCCACATGTGGCCAAGGGAATTGGGTTTCAGACTCGTCTCCCAGGCCTCCTCAAAGTGCCCCTCCCCTTGCTATGGTGCAATTGCCTGTCATCTCGCTGCATCTAGAGCCAAGCCCTCAGGCCCATCCGGGGCCTAGCCCGGCATTTACATTTATACCTGCTTTCATCTCCCTTAGCTAGCAAATGCTAGCTATGGGTATGCTTGCCCCTCTGTCTCGAATACCACCCAGAGTCCCTAGCTTTTCCCTTAATACCATGCAGGTGCCCATTTTCCTAGGGTTTTCTCAACGTTCTACTATCATGGCTGATATCCCGACCCCTGGCCCTCAATTGTTTCGTGTCTCTCCCTTCAGCACCCATCCCCCCAGGAATGTCAAACTAATTATCCCTTATTCCCCTGGTCTAAGCAACTAGGTATAGGTCTGTGTATCTTCTCAGCCCACCATTAACAATGTCACTACCAAGATTATGGTTTGAATGGTATAAAAACAAAACGCAGAGCCAGGCCATGACACTCCCTTTCCTCCCCAAGTTTCTCCCATACAACACTACTCCCCATTGTGACGACCTCTTGCCCCTCCCTTCCCCCCAACAAAACCCCAACTAGATCATGTAATTGATAGAGGAACCCAACCAAATCATGGAATTAATACAGGAACGAGACTGAATTACATACCAGGAAATTGTTTCTTGTCCGCAGCCAAGGTTCCTTTGCCCCTCTCCAGCGCTGAGTTGCCTCCCGTCTCCACAGCTGCTCTCACTTCCCCGGCACATCAAATGCCTTAACCTTCTCCACCACCTTTCCTTATTCCTTCCACTACCACCTTGCCAACCCATTGTCCATGCATTCAAATCAAAGGATACGGCACCCCCTACTTTGAGCACGTGGGGGACAACGGTAGTTATGGTCTCTGTACAACCCATATCACATCCTAGCCTGTCACCTCTAACATTGTCCCTCATCCTGATCGGGAGGTATATTAACAAAATATTATTAACCAATATATAAACTTTTGAATTGTAATTGCGCCAAGAGCAAGCCTAGTATAGGGGAGATGTGTAGACATAATGTATGGAAGC
>APFE030253813.1:38153-56383 GCA_000404065.3 Pinus taeda | reverse complement strand
TGGATAAACAAAGAAAGGGAGGAATGGAAGAATGATGAAGAAGTGTGGGCACTTATTTGAAAGTTACAACAAGATTCCAGTACGTCTGATACATTTAGCTGGCAAAATGATTCGTTATGGTACAAAAATCGCTTATACCTCTGTAAGAATTCCCAGCTAAAACAAAATATTCTTATGGAATTGCACACTTCTCCCTTAGGAGGGCACTCAGGATTTTTAAAAACTTACCACAGGGTTAAGAAAGAATTTTTTTGGGATGGCCTTAAATCAGATATTCAAACGTTTGTGGTAGAATGTTTGGTTTGCCAACAAAATAAAGTTGAAACAATTAAGACACCAAGTATATTACAACCTTTATCCATTCCAAGCCAACGTTGGGAGGAGGTTTCAATGGATTTTATCACAGGTTTACCCAAGTCTGAGGGAAAGAGTGTCATCATGGTGGTAGTTGACAGACTTACCAAGTATGCACACTTTTGTGCATTATCACATCCATTTAAAGCTAGTACAGTTTCTACTGCATTTATGGACACAATTCAAAAGCTACATGGAAACCCAAAGATTATTGTAAGTGACAGAGATCCCATTTTCACTGGAAATTTTTGGACAAAATTATTTTCTTGTCTTGGTACTCAGTTAGCTCATAGCTCATCTATCATCCTCAATCTGATGGGAAAACTGAGATAGTAAACAAATGTTTGGAAGGATATCTTCGTTGCTTTGTATCTGATAAATAGACACAATGGGTCAAATGGTTGCCTCTGGCTGAATGGTGGTATAACACTTCTTTCCATACAGCAACAAAAATGACCCCATTTATGGCACTTTATGGATATCAGCCACCATCCATCACATCATATTTAAGAGAAAATTCTAAGGTTCAAGCAGTGGAACATCACATCGAGCATCGACAACAAGTCCTCCAACTCTTAAAGGATAACCTCATGTTGGCGTAGAATAGAATGAAACAATAGGTAGATCAACATCGCAGCGAAAGAAGTTTTGATGTAGGTGATAGGGTATTCCTATGGCTACAACCATATAAAGAAATGTCCCTCAAGCAAGCTAAGAAGGATAATAAATTATCACCAAAGTATTATGGTCCATACAAGGTGTTGCAAAAGATTGGTACTATGGCATACAAATGGGAGCTTCCGGCAGCTTCTAGATTGCACCTAGTTTTCCATGTTTCATGTTTAAAGAAGGTTATAGGCGACAAGCTCCTAGTTCAAACAATATTGCCAGAACTTGACGAGGAAGGAAAAATTATATTGGAACAGGAAGCAGTCATAGAAACAAGAACTCGAAAACTACAAAATCGATCCATTTAAGAGTATCTCATCAAGTGGAAGAACTTATCTACTGAAGATTCCACATAGGAGGATGAAAATTTTATATAGAAGCATCCAGAACTACTCAAGCATTGAGGAAAACAATCTTTTGAAGGAGAGGGGCATGTTAGGTCCCTATAATACTAGTGATGCCCCCATTAATATTGTAGTTGTATCCCTTATTAATATTTTTGTGCCCCTATTATCCCCATATTGTTATTACTGTGCCCCATAGAATCCCTCTATCTTTATTTTTGTGCCTTTATATTATTATTGTTAGGTTGGCTTGGTTATATTGTGACCCCTTAGACTCCTATATATAGAAAGGAGGTCTTTTCATTTGAATCATCCAATAATTGTTCATTTGTGTAATGTAAAGGAGGTTGCCCCCTCGAAGAGACTGAATTCTAAGGCGTTCAAATATCTTTTCTATCTTTTTGTGAGCTGGTTTCATAACACGTTGGTTCATTGCGTACTGATCATCCTCCCATTTTGTCTGAATTATGCACATTGTTAGCGTAATGCAACAATACATAGAGCCAACAATGGAACAACAAACCGTGAATATCGGATAATACCTTTTTTAACATAGATACCATTAAAAAATTGCTATTATGGGATATCATGTAGCCTGGGACAACTGAATAAAAGACTGACACGTATGCAGGAGTGCTTTGGAAGTCACCCACGCCCCCCTTTAAAATGATAGGTTGCCTTCGACTGGATAAATGGAGGAACGAAGTACTGACGATAATCGTATAGTGGTAAAAATAGCAAGGTGTACATATTTATGAAAAGATCACAAAAATATCAAGTTGCTGAAATCAATGCATAGAATGGAAATTATGAATAAATATGGAGATGCTATGGAGTGATGCGAAAAAGGGAAAATGACAGCTGACATAGGTAAGATGCTATCCAGTCATTATTCCACTTAAACCGTTATGATTGACTTTTTAAATGATATTTCATGCATAAAGGTTGAAAAGGAATTCGGAACATAATATCTTTTGAAATAAAGATAAAGTAAGAAAAGGGTTTATAATTACTATTGATGTTGAAAAATATAACTCCAATACCATTAGCAGAGTTCTGTTGCCCATAGGTGTTTATAACCTTGACAAAGTTGCTTTTTCACCCTTTGGAACCATAATCCTTTATGTATGCCTAGGAAAGTGCCTTGTGATGTCAGAATGGAGGCCATTGTGTTGGCTTGGTAACTATATAGATCACAATGCCATTCACTGGGAAGGAGTGAAAGGTGGGCAAGCTAGCTCGTGATGAGACCTCCTGTTCCAAGTACTTTTTATTTTTCTGATATGTCCATTGATCATATCCCTGGTGTGGTGGCCATAGTGGGAATGCCACTACACCACTTCCTTATGATCATGGTAGGTTGGCTCATGATGAGACCCCCTATCCTCCATATAACAAATCATAGAATTGTTAGTAAACACACACACACACACACACACACACACACATATATATATATATATATATTGTCCTCTTTTTTCTTTTTCTTTTATATAGCACTTCCTATTTATATATAGAGGATGGCTCAACACTCCTTAAGAGTAGGGATGGTGGAAGAAGTATGAACATATCAATAGAAAGAACTATGCCCTTATTCTTATTTAATGATAATAATCAAAGAGAATTATGAGAATTAGGGAAGAACTAGAATGATATAAGTAATCAATCAATTTGAGTTCTAGTGAAAATAAGGACAACAAAGTAATATAGATAGTTGTGTCCTCCCTTTTTCTAATCAATACAAAGCAATCGCATTAAAGATGATAACTTTTCTTATTCCAGTAACCTCTAATTTTTGTATCCTTGAATATATGTTTGTATTCTTGCCTTCAAAGGATCATGAAGAGTGAAACAATATTGACAAGAAAAATTTCTCAAAAAGATTGTTGTTCTTTATGAGGAACAACAAAAAAATGCACACAAAAAGGGTGTTGCTCCTTAAATGGAACGGTTGTTGTTCCTTAAGAGGAACAACAAAAAGACAGTTGCACGCTAAACTGTTGTTCCTTAAGAGGAACAGTAGAAAGACAAAATTGCACACGAAACTGTTGTTCCATAACAGGAACAACAACTGTTCCTTAAGAGGAACAACAGAAAAACAGATGCAAGTGAAAGTGCTAATCCTTCAGTTGAACAGCTTTAAAACAAACTGGAATGAAACTGTTGTTCCTTAGGAGGAACAACAACTATTCCTTAAATGGAACATCGCAAACAAATTTAAACGGGAGTGATGTTCCTTAAATGGAACAGCTGCTATTCCTTAAATGGAACAGCTACTGTTCCTTAAGAGGAACAACAACTGTTCCTTAAGAGGAACAACAAACATAGAAAAATGCAAAACTGTTGTTCTTTAAATGGAACAACTACTGTTCTTTAAGAGGAGCAACAGTTGTTCCTTAAATGGAACAACCAAAATATAGACACGTAAGATTGTTGTTCCTTAAATGGAATGGCTGTTGTTCCTTAAGAGGAACAACAAAAATACAAACACGCAACACTGTTGTTCCTTAAATGGAACGAATGTTGTTCCTTAAGAGGAACAATAGTTGTTCATTAAGAGGAACAACAAAAATAAAACACACACAAAAAATGTTGTTTCTTAAATGGAACAGCTGCTATTCCTTAAGAGGAACAACAACTGTTCCTTAAGAGGAACAACAGTTGTTCCTTAAGAGGAACAACAAAAGTACAAACAAGTGAGATTACTGTTCCTTAAATGGAACAACAAAAATAGAACACACGCAGAACTGTTGTTCCTTAAATGGAACGACTGTTGTTCCTTGAGAGGAACAACAGTTGTTCCTTAAGAGGAACAACAGTTGTTCCTTAAGAGAAACAACAAAAATAAAACACACGAAAACACTGTTGTTTCTTAAATGGAACGGTTGTTGTTCCTTAAGAGGAACAACAGATGTTCCTTAAGAGGAATAACATGAAAATCATCTATACAGGGGACTGTTGTTCCGTAAATGGAATGGAAGATGTTCCTTAGAAGGAACAACAACTATTCCTTAAATGGAACAACACAAAAATTAAATAAAGAGAAAACTGTTGTTCCTTAAATGGAACAACACAAAAATTAAATAAAGAGAAAACTGTTTTCCCTTAAATGGAACGACTGTTGTTCCTTAAGAGGAACAACAACTGTTCCTTAAATGGAACAACACTAAAATATGTACAAAAAAAACAGTTTATACAAGAAAATTTAAAAAGAAAAGTTTATATACAAAATTCAAAAACAAATGAGTTGTTCACTGGATTGATGCTGAGGATGGGTTATCCTCCTTAAAGAGAATTTTCATGGTTGAATCTTCCTGTAACCATTGGTAAAAGGACTCCCTGGTCAACGGTTTGTGATAAAGTCGCACTCAATGACCATTCACTTTAAAATAATATCCAAATCAATCAATGGTTGTCAATGTAATGGTGTTGTTATCATGCACCTTTTGTATCTCATAAGGTCCTAACCATCGGGTTTGGAGTTTTCTGGGGAAATCCTGGAACCTGGAATTGTATAGTAGTGCCCAATCTCCTTTGCGGAAGATCTTGTTTTTAATAAGGGTGTCATGCCATTTCACTCTCTGCTGTTGGATTAACGCAGTGTGTTGAAGAGCTGAGAGCCTGATTTCATCTAATTCATTGATTTACTGTAATCTATTGGTCTGAGCTTCATTTAAATTCAAACCCACCTCCTGTGTTGTTCTTAATTTTTGAATCTCAAATTCGATTGGGAAGATAGGTTCTTTACCGAAGACTAATTGATATGGTGAATATCACGTGGTGTTTCTCCATGTTGTGCGGTATGCCCACAAGGCTTCTGAAAATCTAGAATCCCAGTGACGTCTATGTGATGCAACTGTTTTTGTAAGTATTGCCTCTATTACCTTATTAGTACTTTCTACTTGGCCATTTGCCTATGGGTGGTATGGAGTTGTAATTTTGTGAAGAATATGGTAATTTCTCAATGTTGCAGCAATCTTTTTACCTACGAATTGCGGTCCTCCATTTGTAATTATGTCTCTCAGCAGGCCATACCACATAAATAATTGGAAAAGAAAATGGATTACTGAATCCTCTGTAGCTCTTGGTAGCGCCTCTGCTTCAACCCATTTAGTAACATACTCTGTTGCAACCAGTATGTATGTTTTTTGATTGGATGATGGGTTAATAGGCCCAATAAAATCTAGCGCGCACCACTCAAAAGGATTGATTACTAATTGTGGGTTTAGAGGCATCTCATCAGATTGTCCAGGGCGTCCCACCCTCTGGCAGCTATCACAAGCTTGAACAAACTTTTTAGCATCTTTAAAGATAGTGGGCCAGTAGTAGCCTGTTTGTAAGACTCTGTGACCGATTCTACGGGCTGCAAAATGTTTGTCACATGGCCCATCGTGGCATGCCTTTAGAATGCCAAACACTTCATCTTCACGAACGCATCTACTAATGTGCATATCTGCCCCTGTATGGAATAAGTAGCCCCCAATCCAAGAGAATCGGGTACTGCGTTGCACTATTTGTTTTCTTTCATTAGGGGTTAGGAGCTTGGGTAATTTTTTGACTGCCAAGTAATTCGCAATGTCCGCATACCATGGTGTTCTGACACTAACAACAAATAAATGTTCATCAGGAAATTGATCCTCGACTGTTGCTGCATTAGTTGGCTTTGGCATTCATGAGAGAAAATCAACTACAGGGTTTTCTTTTCCAGGTTGATCCTTGATTATGATATCAAATTCCTACAAGAGAATCAACCATCTTGTTATTCTTCCATTTGTAATAGGTTTATTTGCTAAGTATTTAATGGCAAAGTGATATGTATATAAAACTACAGGATACCCAGTTACATAATGTCTAAACTTATTTACAACATATATTACAGCTAAAAATTCTTTTTCAGTCACAGTATAGTTTAATTCAGCAGGACATAGATTTTTGATAATATAATATATTCCATATGGCTTTTTATCTTCTTCTTGTCCAAGAACTACTCTGATTGCTGTGTCTAAAGCATCAGATGAAATCTGGAATGGCAAATCCCAGTTAGGACCCCTTAGCACTGGGGTTGTTGATATAAGCCTTTTTAAATCCTCAAAAGAACTGTCACATTTATCTGTCCAAATGAGATCAATATTTCCTGTTAGTGCATACAATGGTGCAGCAATTTGAGGAAAATTCTTTATAAATCTTCTATAATAACCAGAAAATCCCAAAAAACTGCGTACCTTTGTTTGTGTGGTAGGGGTAGGTATTAACAAGATTATTTGAATTTTAGCTGGATCTACGTGTATTCCAGCTGCTGAGATATAATGACCTAAGATGAGTCCCTCGGTCATCATCATATGACACTTTTCATGGCTCAAACAGAGCCTAGTGGCAATGCATCTTTGCAGCACTTTTTCTAATGTTTGCAATGCTGGCTCAAAGTCATCCCCATAAGGTGTGAAATCATCCATATACACTTCAAGCCCTTCATTTATCAAATCTAAAAAGATACTGAGTACAACCCTCTGAAATGTGGTAGGTGCATTGTACAGACCAAAGGGTAAGACCTTGTAAGAAAATTCTCTCCAAGGGTAGGTAAAGGTAGTTTTATCCTGATCTTCACAGGCAATCTGAATCTGATTGTATCCACTGAAGCCATCTAGGAAAGAAAAGAATTTCTTTCTTGCCAATGTGTCCAAGACTTGGTCAATGAATGGAAGGGGAAAGTGGTCTTTCTGGGTTGCTTTATTCAGTTTTCTATGGTCAACACATATCCGCCACTTTCCATTCTTTTTCGGCACCACTACTAATGGAGAGACCCACTTTTTGTCAGATATTCGGTAGATAACGTTTACATCTAAATTTTTTTTCAATTCAACTTTCACAATATCCTTAAGATGAGGGTTTAATCTTCATTGGGGTTGGCGAATGGGTCTAGCATCCTTTTCTGTATAGATGTGGTGTGTACAAAACTGGGGATCAATTCCTTTCATGTCCAGGTAATCCCATGCAAAGGCTTCCTTGTATTTTCTCAGGAGTTGAACTAGCTTTTGCTCTTGGTCAGCAATCAGGTTTTTGTTAATGTTCAAATTTTTTCCTGGCTCAATTTCTATGGTGTTTTTGTTATAAATAGAGGTGGTTGGTATTGTTTGATCGTGAGTATCTTTTAGGGGATCTTCTTCTACTTCATTATTGAATGCTGCTTCGATCATGTGACATTTTATATGAGATCTGGCTTCTGGTTGGTTAATGTAGGAGTTAATGATGTCGTCTTCTGTTTGATCTTTAAATTCAAGAGCATCTTCTATGGTTAGTGGTGATCTAATGTTCTTAGTTAGGTATGATACAGGTTGTTTTCGAGTTTTGATTATTGTTAAACTTGGCTGAGCCAAAGGATATAGGGCTAAATTCTTTACATTGCTTCCTCTTGTTATGGTCATGCTGCCTGTTCGACAGCTAATGTAAGCATCCGCAGTTGCTAGCCAAGGTCTACCTAGAATTAAAGGGTTTCCATCCAGTCGGTTTCTAGGATTGATGATCAGAAAGTCTGCAAGGTATTCCCAAGAGTCTACAGACACCATTACATCATGTAATGTGCCTTTTGGTCTGACTACCGATCGGTCAGCCAACTCCAATAAGGATGTGGTTGGGTCTAATGATGTAATGCTAAGCTTTTGACAAGTGGTGGTTGTAATAATATTGATTGCTGCTCCCAAATCAACTAAGGCATTGGGGAAGGAGCATCCATTTATTTGCACCGTGACTATAGGGTTTCCTGGGTCCTCATATTTTGTTGGAAATAATACTGAGAGGGGGGGGGGGGGTGAATCAGTATTATCAAATCAATTATTTTTCATTTTACATTCATATCATATATGCTACTTCAGTTAGATAAAACTGTGTATATACGCAACTTCAGATAAGGAAGCCAGCGTATACCAGCAAACTTATAATTCAGTTTATTCTACAGATGTTGATCATTAATCTGTGCATTAGAACTATGTAAACAGTAACCAGCAACAGTAAAATAGAGCAGAAGACAATTACACATAAGAACACAAGATATAAGGTGGAAACCCAATGTGGGTGAAAACCACCTACTGCAATTCGTCTCTATCTTTTTCAATTAGAAACTTCTGTTTACAATGATTCTGTACTGGTGCAGTCCTTTACCAGTACGCAGGCTGCAACCTGCAGAGAGCTAGAACCCTCTCTCGTTCTCCAGCTTCTCCAGGAAGGGAGCTACAACCCCCTTAGCTCTTGTACTAGATGAGCTACTAGTACGTAGGTGCTGACCTACTGAAGGCTTCAACCTTCTTTTATCTTCCAAGGACCACGTTTCATAAATTTTCAGACTGGATCCATGAATAACATCAATCAATCATCAAGTATATTTGCAACAATCAATCTCCTTTGAACCACCCAATATAGAATCAATCAAACACTTCTCAGAATGTTGTTACCAGAAGAACAATAACAGTAACCAAACACTAATTCTGAACCCAGAACACTGCAGCAATAACCAGAAGCAGCTAAAGCATATTTTATGAAACATACGCTACTTCACTATACTGAAACCTGCGTACATACACATTTGTATCACTGTCAACCTGCGTATACGCTTCTGTGACTTACTGAACCTGCGTGTATACACACCTTCACTGTGCTGAACCTACGTACAGGTCTATGAAAGACATATTTCCCTTTTCAAATATTCAAGCATTAATTAAACCCAGATTTTCAGATTCATAGATCAATTCATGCGTCAAATACAGTAGATCATAATCACACAAAGATACTACTATTCAAGCTTTGAGATTTGACCCATCAATAAAACTTATCCATTTTGCAGCATTCAAGTTCCTTCTTGATTGAGATTCAGCAATGCACCATAACTAATTACCAGTGTTCTAGATCTTGCTCTCCTTCAGATATTCAATGCTTAGATCAATCATCTTGCCAAATGATCTCCTTGCCATTTTATAGTCTAGGCCTTTCTCAAACCATGGTCCAAAACCATTAAGAATCCAATACCAGGGATCCAATACCTGGGTTCAACACCTTGGATGCAATACCACGGACCAAAACCATAGGTTCAAGTACGTCGGACTAAATACCATGAACCAACCATAACTTTTCCCACATGTACACGCTTTTCTTTGCATGAAAGTGCGTGCATACGCATACGTGCTTTTTGATTGGTGATACCGCGTGTATACGTGACTTTGCTGAGAGGAACCTGCGTATACCTTTTTTTCTTCCATTCTGATTGCCTAAACTGTGATCTACCATCTGAGAATGTTGACATCAAGGACAACACCTGTGCCATGGCGCCAAACCTATGTCATAATGCCAACAATCTTCCTCTTTGGACTTGATGGCAACCCCAAGATCCTCAAAGTCATTCTCCCCCTTTGTCATCAAGGGAAAAGGGTTATGCTCCCCCTGAGTACATGCTGAATTCTCTGCTCTACAGTGCTGGCCTTGCTCCCCCTGACTGTAGGCAAGATCTGCAAAAACATGTCCCTCAAGAAGAACCGTGACTCATACTGTTAACACCCAGGTTGTTCCCTTTGACTCCCAAGGGAATATGGCCGGGGTAACCACTAACCAATCTTTGGATTACAGCTTCTAGCCCAGCTGCAATCAGAGAGGGCTCTCTCTATAAGGTTTGTCTCTGATTCTGTGGAGATATTAGGCTAGTTATGATGTGAAGGTTTTTGTTTTATGTTCGGCTGGAAGGATGTCTTTCTGTACTTAAAGTGGAGGTCTGCAGATAAAGTTAGTCCATTGGGCAATGGAGTCTGTGGCTACTGGTTTCTTGGAAAACTTGAGGTTTGAGCAGCTGCAGTTACAGGGCCATTCAGATATTTCATGAAACAAACTTGAAATTGTGATGATGGAGTGTAAACAACCAGTGAAAAGCAATTAAGAATTTTCCACTAAGCTGGGGTGTGAGAAAGAGATATATTCCTCAGGAGCAAACTTGGATTCCTGAAACAATAATCACTGTGAAATATATAGTGTGAAAGGGTAGCAGTTAAGAATTACACCTTTATTACTATAACTGAAGAAAAAAATTCAAAATAGCTTAGATTGAGTTCAGTGTAATCTGTGATTAAGTCCTGGAACTATTCTTTTTCCTTGCTATTAACTGTAAGACATAGGAAACATGAAAGAGATATGAAAGATAACAAAACACATAACAAAGAGTTATAAGAGAAACTTATTGTGCCATGAAATACGCAGGAATCCTGTAACTTTCAACTAAACACCACAAAGCATCAAGCAACATAGAGCTTTGGAAATTCCATCATCTTTTGTATTACTTCTCTGAGAGTTACAGTAAAAGAACAATAGAATAGATATGAACAATATCCGACATCCAACGTCCAACCCCTGCTATCTAATGCGAGGGGGAATATATAGAAGTGTTTCATACAAAATATCTCAGGCATTGAGTCATCTGAGAAATAAATATCTCACCAACTTGTACAGGAATAGTAGATGAGAAGTTATTACAGTCTTTAATACCACATAAATGCTCTTTACTCCTGTCAGAAATATTTCGACCTTTGGAGCTTACGGAGTCGGTTGAATGCTTTGTTATAACTGCTGAGTGACGTGTCTGTGCAGCTCTGTCCTCCTGTAGCTTTTCGGCCCTGTCCGCTGTGACTGCCAGTGCTACTGTGGTGGCCGAATATTCGCGCTGAGTTGGCTCAGCCTCTTTCTGCATACCTGCTGATATATCCTTATTTCCTGTGTATGAAGATTTAACTGTTTCAAAAAGAAAAAACATAATTACTGGCTTTGATTTAACAGTAACTGTATTAAATTATCCCACACATCCTGTGTACGCAATTGATGCCTCACAATTGACCCCATGGTCTCATCTGCTTCTGTATATTTGTAAAAATTGGGAGGCTCATCAAACAAATGAGTAATTTCATTCATAATAAAAAACAAGCTCTCCACTCTGTTGAAGAGGGTCTGTCCTGTTGCTGGCCCTGTTTCTACTGATGCACTAGCTGTCTCTGTAATCTGATTGGCAGCAAAAGTGTTGACTCTCTTGGCATATTTTTCATGTGAAAGTAGCCTTCCTGAAGCATCCATCAAGCTAGGAAGGCCTCTGTTTGTTAATGCCATGAATTTGTCCTGAAACTTATTAATATCTGCCTGCATATCCTGGCTTCTTCTTTCTAAGGTCTGTACCAGGTTTCTTAGTGTGTGAACCCTTTTGATCAATGAGATGGTCTTAGTCTTGTTAGCAATTCCCATTTTGATCAGCTGGGAGCTTGTTCTATAGTTAA
This sequence comes from Pinus taeda, assembly GCA_000404065.3. NCBI lineage: Eukaryota > Viridiplantae > Streptophyta > Pinopsida > Pinales > Pinaceae > Pinus > Pinus taeda. The sequence goes on along the minus strand of APFE030253813.1, from coordinate 44,724 downwards.
GCACATTTATCATTCTTGTGGCAACCTCAGGCATATTGCCAAGAGATGCCCTTGCCCTTTGAATTTCCTTGTGTGCTCTTCCAATGAGCCCCATTTGCTCATGAATGGCCTCAATGTACTCCCACTGATCTGTGATGGATTGGCCAATGTTGTTCCATAGGATCCTTTTGAGCTCAGATGTTACCTTGTCCAGTGTGAGCTCTTTTTCTAGCTCAGTTATTCTCTTTTTGAGAGCCTTGACCTCTCTTTCTCTTTCGGCCACATTCTGCTTAGACTTGTCATATTTTTCATTGATTTTAGCCAGAGTGTCTTTGGCATGATTCAACTCTGACATCTGAGACTCTAAGGCTTGAATCTCATTCCTCAGCTTTTGCATGTCAAGGCTTTCTACCTACTCTATTGTTGGTGCTGAGATGGATGGTGCTGCCTGTTGTGTCTGCTGACTGGGAGGAGCAGTGGTTTGAGGCGCTTCCTCCAGATTAATTGTTTCTGGAGGAGGTTGTGAAGTTTGTCCTGCCTCCTTATGCTGCAATGCTACCTGAAGGGTAGCCTCTGTTTCTTGCAGCTTCTATTGTGTTTGGATGAGCTCTTTATATAATGTAACCAGCATAGCAACTGCATCCCTGTCTTGTCTGAGTTGGGCAATCTCTTCTGTTTTAGGATGAAGAGTTGTTGGGATTTTGATCATTTTTCTTAATGCTGCCATATCAGCATCCCTTAGCTTCAGAAGCTCCTGCACTGCTTTGACATCCTTAGGATCATGCCCAAGTTCTATTATGATCTCCTCCAGAGATTTGATCATGTTGTCCTTTTCTTGAGAGGATGCCCTTTCCAACTCAAGCTGTGCAGTGGTGTTGTTTAGGCTATTTTGTAGCCTATAATTCATCAATGTTTTGTCTGCCAAGGAGGCATACACCATCTCACCCGTTTGTTTATGCAATTCAATCTGATCCATTGGGTGGATGTCCTTGGCCAGGACCTCAAGGTTGGTCCTGATATAATCGGTAGCTGACTGTGGTTGCTACACTGCTGGTGTGAAATGGCTCATTATCATTTTTCCCTCATGTGCATCATATGCAGACATGAGTCTTTGCTGGTTAGTGGGAGCCATTTTTAATAAATGATTGTATAACTGCAGCCTTAAGGGTTCATTTCTCTTTTTGATGTCCTTAAATTGCTGCTTGATGCTTTTCTCACCTTCCCTCTGTTGGCCTGAGGAGCTAACCTCTCCTCCTGCTGCTCTGTCTTGTTCCTGCTGGAAGGAACTTGCTGAGGCCTCCATGCTGGGCAGGCCTGTACCTGAAGTTTGCCCTATTGGCATTTCTTCTTCTGAAAAAGGTTTTAGCCTTTGTCTCTTCTCCCCTTGAGTAGTGAGGGGAGTCTCTCTGTCCCTCTTCCTGTTTACATCCTCTCTTTGTGGGGTTTGGAGGACAGAAGAATCAATCCTTGAGTCTTGTCTTGGAGGTGCCATTTGTGTTGGCTACTGCTCTGTGGCCATTGGGGCCTCTGCTGTCTGTTCTCCTTGCCCTGGCTCCTCCTTTTCTGGCTGCTGTTGTACCTGTTGCTGCTGCTGAACCTGTTCTTGCTCCATCTCTTTTTCTTTGCCTTTGCTGGGAGCTTGACTTGTAATTTGGACTACCTCCTGATGTGCTGTGGAGGATGAGGCAGCTGCTCCTGCTTGAGGTTTTGGCAGAGAGAGTACCTGTGCAGGAAGTTCTAAGTCAGCCATTTTAAGCATATTTCTTCTTGCTCTCTCATTCAGCTCTTCCTGTGTGATAGGTTCCTCTAGTGTGCCTCTTTTCCATTTTGGTTGATTGGCATATTGTTCAATGTGAGGCAGGCTTACATGGTCATAACTAGAGAGCCTATATTTGACCCTTCTTAGTGATATGGAATGATTGGGGTCATAGGGTTTCCAGAGGAAACTAGTTTTTAGGCCCAGGCTTTCAAGCATTCTGTCTGCTTCTTTCCAGCCTTCCTCCCTTTTGTTCAAAACAAGGTGTCCCAATTGGTTTTTTACTTTAAGCTGTGCCTTCTTGCCCTTGCCTGCGAAGTGTATCATATCAGCATTCCCAAATTGCCTGAAGTATTCAAGGGCAAATAGTCTCATGGGCACATACCTGGGCAGTCTGTCTGGGGATAACTCACAACCATATATTCTGATAACAGTGTAGTGTTGGTAAAAATACCAATCCCCAATGTTGTATACTTTGGATAACTGCAGGATTCTCTACATCTCATCAGTCAGTCTTGGAGGAGGAGAGCTTAGGAACAAAGACATGGCTGGGTGAATGAAGAGGTCTATAAATTCATAGTAAGTGTATGGAGAGTAAGCTCTGCAATGAAACACTGAGGTCCATTACACTACTGACCTTGGATTGCCTTGTGCATCTGTTCTTTTGACAATGAAGGAGAATTTCTCATGCTGATAATATAGGATTAAGTGGTAGATGTAGGACGTGTATCTGAACACCTTCTCTCTTGACAGGTTCATAAACTGCTCATGCATCTTATCTGATATGTAGGTTGCATAGTCATAATAGATTGGAGTTTTGCCAGGGGAAAACATAGTCATCATCACCAGCACAGTTTCATCAATATATTCAACTGATTTGTACCCCAAGATGGAACTGATCATATCTGCAAGATCTATACCCAACTGATTTAGGTAACCAAAGAAAATAGGAGGGTATTGCACAGTGTCAGTTTTAATAAACAACTGGTTCAACTTTGTGATCTGAGCATCTGTCAGCATCTTAGCTCCTTGGTTTATCAGATCCAACAAAGACAAGGGAACCAGTTTCTTCTGAGTCTTAAACTGCAGCATCTCTCTAATGGCCTCAGGGGTGATGTAGAATACAACTGAGCCTGAAGGGTCAAGCACAGCTCTTTGAGTGGGATCATAGCATACATCACACAGATGAATCAGGTCAGGGAATTGGTTGACCTGAGGGAGCCTGAAGATTGGGAGGAAGGAATCCCAAATGCCCAATATATCTGTCCTATCTTCATGCTTGGCCCTTAGCTCATTTAGCAGGTGAAGGTGGAACTTGCTGTGTGATGATAAGGAGTCTTCTGAGATTTGGTAATCCAGGTCTGCTAAATCCTGCCATTCCAGTTCTCTCTGAGGGGCATTCAAAGGAGCAATATTGAGAGCCACAGGTGCAACTGGAGTCTCCATGGTTACTCAAACTCTGTTTTATATATAGACTGCTATTACTTAGACTGGGTAATAGAAAAAGAGCACTGCCTGAGTGAAGAGGTGAATTGAGAAATGAAGGGTAACAGGGTGAGTTTGCAGCAATTGAAATACTGTTTCAGTCACTTGAGAAGGAAAATCTTTGTCTTTAACAGACCTTCCTCAATAATTGAATGTAGGTTCCGGGTTTCTGTTCATGACTGCACGAACGAAAATGCAGGTTTTCAATGAAGGTTGCCTTAAAATAGCCTCGACATGAATTTCGACCGTTAAATTTTCAATTGGGAGCTGGTGCAGGGGATTCAACGGTGAATTATGCATTTTCAGTGCCTAAAAACTGAGTTCTCAGCTATTGCAGACAAAAACCAGGTTTAGAGAAGACTTGCAGGGATAAATACCTGGTAAATCGATGGCCCGGGTCAGAAATGCAGGTGGGTAGGCGCGTCGCGAGTCTCCAGGTCGATTTGAGCAGGTTGGTGCAATTTTGGTCGTAAAACGCATGCAGAGGGCGTAACAACGTTTTTTGCAAAAAGTGCAAAAAAACGCGCAAAATTGACAAAATATGGCTTTTTTGGGACATTGGCGCCTTTTTCGGATGACGTCAGCATGACGTCATCAGGTGGGTCAGGGTCGGGTGATGTCAGCCTGACGTCAGCAGGTGACGTGGTGGCCTATGAGTGGTCCACGGGGGCGGTGAGGTGGAAAACAGGTGGAGCAATGGTGGACGGGGTGCGCGGACATGGTGATGACGTAGGCAGTGAGGCAGCGCTGACACTGGTAGACAGGTGGCGAAATATCGGACCGGTTCTTATACGGAAAGGAATCTGTCAGAGGGGGCTCCGATATGGTTTGGAGGCGACGCGTGGACCCGGCCTGATGTCAGCCTCTGACAGATATCGGACGATATCTGTCGGACGTCGGGGCCGGTCCGATATCCGCGTCAACCGTCGGATGGAAAGAGCTTGATCGGACGGTCGACGGGCCAATGATTTGCACGGAGGATATGGCGTCGGGCGGTCAATAAACTATTATTTTTCGTGGGATTTGCGCCCGGCGGGACCATTATAAAAATTATCGGGTTTGCATGGTTTTGTAATGTATTTTGACAAACGCGCGTTAACCACAAAACTTTAGAAAAAAGGGTTTTTTATGGAATTTTATTGCAAAATCACGCGCACCACAGACTTTGGATAAAATGAAAAAGAATGGTTTTTCAACGCATTTTTGTATCAAACGCGCATAAATCCCGAACTTTAGGATAAAGCGGAAAAAGTAGGTTTTCAAAGTATTTTTCCTTTTGAGCGGGTTTAAAGGGTGCAAAGGGTTTTTCCAAGGGTTTTTTTAGGCAAAATGGAGACTTGACTAGGTAGATGAGTTCTGAGGGAGACAAAAAGGTAAGGCTTGGGTTATTGAGCTAACCAGATGTTAATTCAATTCCCTAGTAGTGAATCATATGGCTATAATGCCAAGGAGGGGGTATTTATAGAATGCTTAGGGTTTATACACCATGGTGTTATAATAGTAGGGAAAGGGTAACATAGGGAGTTAGATAATACAAGTTAGAGGTTAATATGGAGGGAGAAGGTGAATGAGGAGTGATATTACTAAGTTTTCTTGAGAACAACTTAGTCTAGGGAGTAGATCAAAATGAAAAGTATTTTGCACAAGAAATGTGGCTCTTAGGAATCAAGAACCAACATAAAACCTTGAATTTCTTTCATAAACACAACTGGTGAAGGGATGTTAGTAATGAGTGATGAAAACAAGGGAAAGAGGGAAGTTAGACATGCTCCATTATGTTGCTTTCCCTGTATTGATCAGCAAAATTCAGCTTAGAAGGAACACCATTTCTGCAACCCCATCTACCTACCCATCTATTTGCCTAGCATTTTTTGTTTCTTCTTGGAGGGTGCACTTGGACTTGCAGACCCTTATGTGCCTTTTTCTTTTTCATTGGCTTTTTCTTTTGATTTCCTATCTAGCACTACCCTTATTTCTTCCAAGGCCCCAGATTAAGCAGTTGGGAACCTTAGTTTCTCTGCCTAACTATTGATCTGCCAAGATTAAACAGTTTGGACAGACTTCTTTCTCTATTCTACAACAGAAAATTGAAACATGGCATGATCCAGATTAAACTGTTGGACCATCCATCAAAATTTAATAAACATGAAGGCGATGTACAACCTTGCCTTTCCTTGAAAATATGGGATCTTTGTATCAGCAAAGCAGAGCATATTTGGCATTTGAATTTGCCCATCATGAAATATGAAACCTATTGGTATAGGTATCCAACAGATACAAACTTGATCTGGCAGCCAGTTTCTTTGTCATTTTCAGCAGGAGTCTCGTCACAAAGCTCAGATGAAAATTTGCATTCATGGTAGGAGGAGGAGAAAAGTAATCCACTGGATGAGTTAAGTTCCAGTGTGCATGAATTTCAACATCCTTATACAGTATTTTTGGAGCTGAATAGAGAATCCTTAGTATTCAACGGATCTATTTATAAGTTCTCATGGGAGTTGCCTTTCAGTAGTTCTCTCTTGTTGTTCATAAGCAAGCACTTGTGGAGAATGCAAACAACAGCCATAATCCTTACTTGGTTGCATTTGTTGTTTCATTTCACTTGATCAGGTGATGAATGGAACAGTTAGAGTAGGTTTTATTGAATAAACTCCATTTCGAGCATATCTTCCAGTTTGTCAGTTGTGTTTTAGTCTTGAGTCAAGCTCCATAATGTCAGTTTTAATGTTTTTGTTGAAGTTTATTGACTCCATATTGCCCAATGGATAAGGCACTGGTCTGCTCTCCCAAAGATATGCGGTTCTTGGCACCTCCCAGGAGCTACCATCCCCATTGGAGCCAATGTTAGTGTCAGCGTCTTCACACTTCCATCGGTGATCAAATTGCTCTTTTGCATGCATATTAGGTGTCTCATCCGATCAGTTGCATTCCATTAGGTCATGGATCAAATGATGGTAGTGGTATCATGTCAATTTCCCTCATGACATTCACATGCTGACCTGTTCACACTTTTTTTTTAGTCATTTACTGTAACCCTGTTTCATTTCACTCATAAAACTTAGTTTTAGGGTTTAGTCTCACTAGGTCTTAGGGTTTGTCATCATGGTCATCCAAATTTGAATGAAAAGGTCAGCAAACACGTGAGGAGGATAAATAAGTTAATAAGCTCATAAATTTACTTCTGTCATGTTTAATAATTTTTTTTTTTAACCTCAAAACTGTTGAAAAGTGTGCAATAAGAAATGCTAAATTTAGAATGTGCTAAAAATAGACCTGCTAAAAATAACATGTCTAAAAATAGCATGTCTAAAAATAGTAGTTTGGCCAGTGAGGTCATTGGCCACATTGGGT
>APFE030253813.1:0-38143 GCA_000404065.3 Pinus taeda | reverse complement strand
TTAGGCTAGCTATTGAGTACAAAGGGTTTTGTTTTTTGGTGAGGAGAGAATGGTCTTAAGCAGAGAGGCATGCAAAGCGCAAAAGGTTTAGAACATTGGGCATGGAGTCAAGGATGTGGACCGAAGAATGTGTTTTCTTTGGCAAAGAAGAGACTACAGAGCAGGATGGCTGCACAAGGAATAATATCAGGTCTGAATGAGGATGAAACGGAGGTCAGGGAATGAAAGACAGCTAAGTAATTTTCATTCGTGCTAACAGAGGGAACGGGAATGAATATCCTATAGGAGAAATTACTTGAATTCCTACAACAATATTCATATACTGATGAAACTAGTGCAAATATGAGCCTAAGAGGAATTCATATTATAGGCTAGTTTAGAAAGAAAACATTGAGAAAAAGCAGGGATTGAGGGCAGAGCACAGCTAAGTGACATCTAAACTATTCTTTTTCCCTGCAAGTTTAGATCATGACACAGATATGATATAGCAAACATAGCAATTGTAGAAAGAGATAAGGAAAACTTATTAGTCCAAGAAGAAGCACGGGAATTCTGTAATCTCAATCTTCAGCCAACAAACCCACATTCAGACAGTCCAAACACCAATTTTCCAGCAAGCTCTGTCTATTAAATGTCTTAGAGCGTACACAGCAAGCCTCACAATCAGCCTGTCGATAAAAAAAACTCTCACCGTTTGAACAACGAACAGCGTTGTTTAAATAGGCAAAAATCTATTACAAGCAGATCTCAGATCGATCTGATGGAGTCACAGCTTCTACCCTAATCTCTGCTGAAGTAAATGCAAAAAATATCTATTTAAGCTACGCTGGAGGCAGCAACATCAGAATTGAGTTTATGGGTAATTTCTTGTGATGCGCTGGCTATTTGGTCATAACTGAGTAATAACTGCCCAGGAATCCTTTAGGCGGTTCCATAAATGATTTTTGTCTTTTTGGATTGAGGCGGTGGCTTGCTGTCCTTCTGTTCTCCGCTTTATTCCACGCCTCTAGTATTGGATATCTTCTGTTCTCCGCTTTATTCCACGCCTCTGGTATTGGATATCTTCCAGGAACAGAAACTGAAAAAATGTCCTAGTCTTTCTGGTCATAATCGACACTGACAACAAGTCAATAGATATGGTAAGAATGTGCTTAGGCAACAGGAGGCCGTAGCGCATGATCCTGAGATGTATCAACTGCAGCTGCTGGCATCCATTGCCACATTGCCATGCCAGGAATCAAGAAGCTCCAAGAAGGGATTGCGTAATTCTAAAGGATGGATTAATCTTATTTTCATCAGGAAATACGATTCTTACCGGCCAGCTTCGATGAACGCATACAATTTTTTGTTCACATGTCAGCACGGGAGATGAATACCTGTTTCTCCAAGCTGTGTTTTGATTCCTTGTCAACTGTCAATCCTTTTAAAACTTTTCTCACACTGTCCAATGCATGATTGTGATCCTTGAACTTCGATGATACTGCCCAGCATAAGAACATGCCCTAGATATGAGAAGGGGGCAAAAGAAATATAAGAATTCGGGCCACAGGGAATCTGATTTCAATTTGGAATAGGTTCAGTTACGCTTTCCAGGCAGGCTTTTTATCCTCAGCACCTCCTCTACCACATGGTGGCTTTCTGCTTTGTTTTTCTGCAACCCTTCTTCTTCGTCTTCATCATCGGGGCTCTTATCTTCCGCTTCATGAGATTCGATTGCCTTTGCCTTGAAGGGTCTCGGGGATTTGTGCTGTGGCTTGCTTCCGATCCCTGAAGTACCTGTTTCACATTCTTAGACTCAATAAAATGTCGATAGAGATTAGCTTGAAGATCCGTTAACCTGCAGCAAACTGCCTCCACAATCTTTGGAGGTAGATGATTGGATAACAATGCATTTGTTCGGTGCAGGATAAACTTATTGACTTTTTCACTAAATTTTGCAGAACGATCTGTACCTAACATCCTCTGTTCATCACTTGCAGTCGGCTCTCGTCCACGAAGAATTGGTATTTCATAGTAGCGACGAAATGTTGTTGCATCACCTAAAACTCCAGGATTAGCAAAACTGACCATAGCAAAAAACTCCTCAAGATCATTCTGCATCGGTGTTCCAGACAACAAAATCCTCTGTGGCATTTGAGATTGGCTAAAGCTCGATTCGTAATAGTTTGATCATTCTTAAGCCTGTGAGCTTCATCAAAAATAAGGAGACAACTTCCCTCTTTCTTAAACTTGGATGAATGCATGCGCTACAGCCAGATGCGACATGAACCCTGGAGATGAAGTCATTATAACCTTCATTTGTTGATCCAATCTTTCCTTCTCTGCTTTCAACCTTGTCTTTTCATCACGAAGCTCGTTTTTCTCTGTCTTCAATTCTTTATTGGATTGCCGAAGTCTAACTCCACATTCAACACATCGAATCATTTTTCCACTGTCCATCGAGCTTCCACATGGACAACACGTCTTTGATTCAGGTATAACAGAATCCCCAATTACATCTGAACGTACGATAGCATTAACACTTGGGCCATTTCGACTTTTTGATGCTAAATCAGAAGTGCCAGGTCCATGCATTTTCATGTAAATATCATCTATGATCTTTGCCACCTCATCCCTCCCAATGAGATTTTTGTTTCCCATTCGATGTAACTTAGACCCTTCTTCATCAGAGAGCATTGCCAGTATTCTTTCGACAAGTACTTGTTTTTTCCCTTGTTTTGCCATGCCAATACGGCTCAGAACATCCTTTAGCTCTTTGAGGCGAAACAAGGCCAGTTTCTCCCATCTACAGTCATGGGTGTAGTGATCAGCTTCGTTGGGAGTAAAGGCTGTGCCAAAGTTACACAAAACGGATCCCCATGATTGAAGCGGCAGATGTCACAGTAAAATTGAACAGGACTCTCTGGTGGAACACTTTCAACTGGATTTTCTGGAACAATCACACATCTTTCATGTTGCCTTGGAGTCTTTCAGCTCGCCTGCCTTTTCTCGTAGATTCACAAGAGAAAGAGCATCACTTAAGATTTATCCATTTTTGGAGGCTGAGTTTTAAAATACCACCATGCACCATTCCATTAAAACCACTTGTTTCAGCCCCCTTCATGCCATTATCTGAGACTTCTCTTACTGCTTCAAATAAATGATAACTTAGGAGAGAATCAATGCCTAAACTTATTGGGTTGGCAGTGGAAATATACGCTTGTGAATTAGCTGGACAAGATGCCGTTTGTCCAGATTTTGGATCCGCTAATTCAACTGATCGTTGCAGTTGGCTAGAAGAAGGCCCATACGCTTTTGACTCCAAGTCTTTTTTTGAAAAGAGAGAGTTGAGATATCTTCAAAATTCAAACAAGTGGGTACAATAGGTGAATGCTCCATGCCAATGATTGTGCTAAATTTATCTTTCCAAGAGCTGTACACTTGTTCAAACCCCATCATACCTTGTGTCGATTTGCCTGCTTTTGAGTGCTCCTTAAATTGCCAGAAATAGAGGACATCTCAGGCTTTGATGCATCTCCAACATTTGATATAGGAAACTCCATCTTTTTTACAAGATACTCTGATAGATTGCAGATTACAGATTGAAGAGCTTGAATATCAGGATCCCTTAGATTGTCTGAACAATGACTGGTAAGTAATGTCACTGATATATTGTGCATGGTTTGAACAAGTTTGTCACAATCCTTCCTAGAGTCTGCAACAGCAGTCTCAGAAAAGACAGATTCACCATTTGTTATTATTGTGCTTTCTGAAAGGGAACCCTCATCAGTCGCAGCAGAACTTTGAGAACATTCAACTGCTGCAGTTTCATTGAAATAGAGAGTTGGTAACTGACAACCCTCTATCTTCTGATATTCTGTCGAATCTTTTAAAAACTCTGGCTCAGAAACTGTAAAATCCATTAAAGAGGGATGAAGCGGTGAGTTTGATCCTAAATTAGTAGGTCTTGTTGATCTTTGTACAAGCTGTGCATTTGAAACAACAGGTGTATTCTCCCTTGAAGACAAAGGAAATAGTCTTTTAGGCGTAGGCGGGTGGTAGTCTGAAGATAAAATATCCAAAACTGGAATAAATTGGCTATGATTGGCTGCAGTATCTTGAACTGAGTAATCCAAACCCAATTCATTTGATTTTGGTATTTTTATGGGATCATATTGGCCTTTCAAAAGATTTTCTTCCCTAGAACTTACCAGTCCTTGAGAATGGCGGACTGTTTCCAGAAAGCGGAAATACCATCAGATAACAGGCCATCCACTGTTGAAGGCAAACCCACTGAGTCATTCATAGCCTTGCTAGGATCATTCCAATAGCTAATTGTAGAAGAAGATAAAGGATTTGTGTCACAACCCAAGATAGGATTGGATGAATCTGTGCTTGCTGGATAATGAACTGCTTTCTCTGCTCTACTACTGCTGCATACAGTTGATGACTCCGGATATTTTGTACAGGAACCTTCAACAGTTGAGTGTTTAGTGCTTGTAATTCCCATATTCAGAGATGGAGAGTCTATACATTTATCAACTTGAGTCTTGCAATCTGATTCATGTAGATTGACTGATGGTATCTCAATAAACACCGGTGGGGACAAAACAGTTGTGTTCTTTGAATTCATGTTAGTATAGCAGCTATCTTCATTTGTACACGATATCCCAGTAATCTTGCCCTCTTGTTGCAAGGATGTTGACAATTCAGCAATGGAAACAGAACTATTCAGTGTGCACTCATCAAGGAGTAAACTTCGTACTCTGCCTGAGCTTCTGATGGTTTGGGCAGAAAAGATTTCATTTGCGTTTGAACCAAACGAACATTCATCATGCTCCGTTAAAGATTTGACAAAAGGAGAAGACTGGTCCTCAGACTCTTCAATATGATGCATTCCTTGCTCAGAAATATTATCAACAGACATTTCAAATGAAGGCATAACTGGGGGGTGTGCCCATATTTGCCATAGTAGCAAATTTCAAATATGGAACATTGCTGGAAGCAAAGCATGACATATTTGGCATGTAAATATGTCGATCACGAAAGGTGAATACCTGCTATGAGCAGGAGGCTAACAGTACCACCCTTGGTTTTTCGACGAGAAAGGCTTCCTTTATTTCGCCTTCCAACTTCATGACCTCTATGTCCATCAACATGCTTTTCTTCCTTAGCCATACCTAGTCCTTTTCAAGTTTGAGAAGTCTATGGTTCCCTTGCCGAATGGCTTCCTTAAGTCTTACATGTTCAACTTCACGTAGTTGTGTGATTCCTTCGTTCTGGGCTATGCGCACTGTCACACCTGTAGGTATTATTCCATGTGGGTTCATCTTTGAAGGCTCTTCAGAGATTACGGTCCCTACTCCATTCCACAACCTTGGGATTGATTTCACAGTCAGGGTTTTTCACATTGTCCTATAGGCCCATTGGATCGCTGGAACGTGCAGGTCCCAATCGGTACATCGCACCTGGTGAACCCTGTTCAGTACTTCGCACACCCTATCGAACGCTTCTCCGTAGATAATCTGTAGCGCACTTCGCCTTTCATGCCACTGCAGTTTGTTCCAATTCTCTATTCTGGGATTGGTGTGTGCTGGGGCAAGCTACATGTCATAGGTCTACACCTACCGGGAAAGGTGGGCACGCAAGCTATTTTGTCCCTCGCAACTGGCTCTCATCCCTAACTGGGGTTTTCCAAATCATAAGTGCATCATCTGTTTGCATTCATGGCAATCCTTGAAGACTTTTTGATGCGTACCCCACCATCTTGCGGGCGTAGCATGCAGTGCCCATTTTAGTGCATCGAACTACTACTGTAGTGATCCCTTACCTCTGTTGTCATGCAGCGTAGTGATCTCATCATTGTATTGCAGTTGAGCATTGTTACTTCATGCAGCGGATTCTGCCATCGTTCTATTTCTTCATCTAAATCCGAAGTGTAGGATCTTTCGCGCTCCCACAAAATCCTACCATTTGAAGTTGGATTTACCCAATCCTATTGTCACGCAGTTATCTTGTAGATGCAATCAAGTTTGTCATCACTACCATCGTCACGCACTGGTTCAGTGTATCGCGCTCCTTCGGCAGGGTCTAGCGGTACTATGACGCGTAGTGACTTTTTCTCAAAAATCATTTTGCACTTCTTCAAATTTATGACTCCATTCATATCAGTGGCCCAGCCTATGCCCAGTAGCATGGGATAGAGATTGCTATTGTCAACAATCTCTATCACTTCAAAATCCGCCAGCGCGCTCGCACCTTTAATATCCACTGTTATCCCTTGCAATCTCCCCATTTGTAGGATCTTCTGCTGATTAGCGATTTGTAATTGAATAGGAGACCACTGTAATGCTAGCCTCCCCATGCGTTCCCATGTCTATTTTGGTAATACATTCACATTCGATCCTAAATCTAGAATCACCTGATCCATTTCATATTCTCCGATTTGTGCAGTCAATCTCATTTCCCTTCCTATGCGCAATGCATGCTTTCCAACTTTCTAGACCATGCGTGGTTCTCCTGACCCCGGGCATATAGTGATAAGATTATGTAGTCCTTTTATCACCTTGTTGTCGCGCAACAATTTCATGCATGTCTCCAGAAAGGTAATGAGCATTGAAGGATCCATTCCTAATTTTGGTTGATCCTTACTACCTGAAGTGGAGGCCTTCGTGAAGGTCTTCTTAGCTTCCATGAATGTCTTCTTTGTGCATTTTAAATCAAATTCAGGTTCCTTTGCAGGAGCTTTGTGAACCCACGCACTTTCTTCAGGCTACTTACCTTTGTCATCTCCTATTGTGATACCACTTCTAAGAACTATGTTTACATTCGAGTCCTCTTCGCGTGGTTCAAACCTCATCATTTGTAAATTCTAAGTCGGGGGAGGCTGGAGTACCCCTTTTTCACGCAGATTTGCTATCAATGTAGCGCAGTCTTCTACCTCATGATCAAACTGAGTACAATACAAACATGATGTTCTAGTCGGATTCATACAATCACAGGCGTAGTGTCTTGGCCCTCTTCAATTGTAACAAATTAGTTGTCGCAACCCCTTCTTGGTCCCATTCCTCCTCGTCTCCACCTGCGCCCCTGAAATCCAGTGCATGCCATCCCTACATTCAGATCGAGGGCTCGCGTTTCAGTCTACATTCTATAGGCAGGAGTCTGATCCATCATTAGTTTGTAGCTTTTGTAGGTGCGTTCATCATGGCCTACTGACCTGGAAAAATTATAGAACAGTTGTTGGGACGTCTGTGTATACTTCTGCAATAGGTGACAATTATTTGTATTGTGTTTCCCCCCTATCTGACAGATCACGCACCATAATGTAGGCACCGTGTTGGGCCCTGCTTGTGCCTCTTGTCTTAATGGAATTGGCCCTCTTGTCACTAAGTAGTTCACGAAAATTGGACAATGGTGCTTACCATGCCCCTTACCTTTACATTTTATGCACCATACTTCCTCGCGCGCCTCTGGCTGAGGTGTCCTGTCCTGTTTCAAGCTATGCATTTCCAAACACAAATTTTGTAGTTGCGCGTGGATTTGCTAGACTCCTAGACCAAGATCTTGTATAGGGGTCTCATGCAATCTCATTTCCATCTCCAAAGCTTTAGCCTAGGCGGAAATCTTTTGTTGTGACAGCATCGTTCTTAAATTCGGTGACAATGACGCTACAAACCATGCGCAGTGTTGTGCATCCGTCAACGTCATGTTGGCTTTGAGAATCATACTCTTCATTCTTTGATCCAGATCCCAAGGGGTCTCGCCCGGGAGCATCGTGATCTCCTTAAATCCAATAATTGATTGTGTCTCCGACTTTGGCTTGCTAAATTCTCTGTTCAGCGCTGTCTAAATTTCTACGATTCCTGTGTTTGTATGATCATTAGAGTGTTTAATGTACTTGTTATAAGACAAAATGACCTCCTCATCAACTCAGAGGTGAAAGACAGCATGACTGAAGCAAAGACCACAATTACAGGCCTTGAATCCACACTAATGTTGGTTTTGCACTGCTAACCTGCTTTATAAAGCTTGTTACCAAGCATAGAGGAGTGTTAGTCACCCTGCTAACTCAAGTTGTTAGACCAGGGGGAGCGTTAGTGAAACTAAGAGATATTCAGTGAGTCAAGCCAACGAATACGCTCACAAATATCTAGATATTTATCCCTAAATTTGCTTAAGAAAAGCAGGGAAAGTCCCAAAAATCAGATTATTTGGGGAAATTCCAATCTGAGAATGAAGGCAAATGGGAAAAAGCTTGAAAACAGGGCAGGTTCATGGCTTTTGCCCTAATGAACTCTAGGAGAATCTTGGCAGCTCTAACTCGATTGCTACATAAGCAGTGAGAGGGCCATTGTGAAAGGGGTCAGAGCATTTAAAAGGATAGCCCATTAAGCTGTTGTGAATTGTCATATACTTGAAGTGAGCTAAAAGAGAGAGAGAGAGAGAGAGGAAGAAGGGGCAAGGGAAGGTTGATACAATGGATGGTTGTAATCACTCTCCCATTATAAATATAGAACTACAGTTGTGTTCCCTACTCCATAGTGTCAGTAACATTGTTCATTGAGTTGTTCATTTCGATACTTGTCGAGTTGAGTAGTTTAAGTTGTATACAAATATATGTTCATTGTGCATTCTTATATTAGTTTTCTAGATTGTATGCTGTGATTTGGTTTGCCTTTCCTTTGTGCAGGAATTGTCTTGGAGCTAGCTTTGGAGGAGTTCTTGATCCAAAATGGATCTAAGATAAACTTCTAAGTCTAAAGTGTTCCTCATAGAGGAAAATGAAAGCCCAAGGATACTCTTGGAAATAGTCCCATTGCATAGATCTTCTCATTTTGAATCTACTACAACTTGAATGGGCTAAAATGGACTTTGGATGATGAAGTTATCGCAAAAAGAAGATTGCCTTTGTGCTTTGAAAAAGGAGGCAAATTCTTTGAAAATGGCCTAAAAGGCTCATTGAAGAAATCACATCGGAAAAAGCCAAGGGAAGGACTTAACGCAAGGGCAGAAGGAACCCCGACTAGCGATCTCCGATATATCGGGTCGGAGGTAGGCTGCACCTGATATCGGGACCCTAGGCAGAGCGATATGTGATTGAATCGGCGATTGACATAACCAAAGGGAATACCCCCAGGCCGTTGTGACATGAGATAAAGCAATGGGCTGATGTGCGATTGAGCGTGGACCGTTGGGTTGGGTGCGCAGATCAATGGTTAGGATTCAATCGGGGTGATCGAAGATCGGACGATCGGCGGATCCTTGATAGAAAGGGCTGTTACATGCACCATGCGACTTGCGATAGTGATATACTGATAAGGGCCGGATCCGATGGGTTTATAGAGGCAATTCAATAATATTTGAAGTCTGATTAAACACTCCATGAGGCATTTTCTTGTGTATTTCCATTATTTGGCTGTCACGACTAGAGGAAGGCAAAACGAATGGGTTTCCCCACACCGATGACTCCTTTCCATTGTAAATGGATTCTTGTGGTGAACAGTCGGGTTTTCCATGATGGAGGACTGTAACCGACGTGTTACAAATGCACAGAGTGCACAATTGTAGAAGATGGCAGGGAGAGTGTGGAGAGTTTTGGAGTCACTTGGAGGTCGAGTGAACCAAAGAGCACAACTACTGAAGGTCATTGGAAGGTTACCGAGAATCGCTTGGAAGTTGAGCAAACTACAGAGGCATGTAGAGGATGAGAGAAGCTCGTGGGAGCAAGAGCAAAGCTAGAGCTGAGAGCCGAGAGCCAAAGTTAGAGCCAAGAGCTAGAGCCAGAGCGAGAGCCAAAGCCAAAGCCGAGAGCGAGAGCCCAGAGTCGAGAGCCAGAGTCAGAGCCAAGAGCTAGAGCTAGAGCAAGAGCCAAAGCCAGAGCTGAGAGCGAGAGCCGAGAGCTAGAGCCAGAGCTAGAGCCAGAGCCAGAGCCAGAGCCAGAGCCAAGAGCTAGAGCTAGAGTGAGAGCTAGAGCTAGAGCTGAGAGCCAGAGAGCCAAATGGCTAGGGATAAAAATGGTATTATAAGCCCAATGGTTCAGTCGTAACCTATTGGAGTTGAGTGTGGAACTTGTAAAAGAATTCAGCCATAATCCCAAAGAGTCTAATCGAGTTGATTAGAGCTCATGGAGACATAGCCCAAGAGGTTTGGGTGAACTCCTAATTATATTATTGTCTCATGTGATTGCTTATTTGTTGCATTGTATTTACTGTTATATGTATTTTATATCAGCGTGAGCAAGTGAACTTAAAGCACATTAACAGTTAAAAACAAACACCAACATACACCTATTTTCAAGCACTTTTTAATTCCGCAATTGGTTAATCATAAGATTTGGGAATATTTAAGCTTTGGAAGTGGGAGAGGTTCTTGTAAGTTGACAAGAAGCCCTTTAGTCCCCCATTTTCAGATCAGGTGGTATCAGAGAATAGATTGACTAACCCCACCTTCAAAGAAGGTTATATCAGAACTGGCTATACTAGAGAAAGTGGTATCAAATCAAAATGCTTGATTGATAAAGCAAAGATTGCTTGTCTGAAAGGTGTTTAAACAGTCAGAGGTTGATTTTATGCTTGTTTGCATATTGACTATTGTTTGAGTTTGCAAAGGTGAAGGGAGAGCTATTGATAGCTCAGTCCAGGAGAGGACAAAAAGGAAGAAGGGCTGAAGGCATTCTTCTTATCCCAAAGGACCTCAAGGCAACCCTTGAAGCACAAGAGGTTTGTTGCAAAAGGTTGCTTGAATAAGCTCTTTGTTTATCTTGTTTGAAGTTCTTTTGTTCATTCAGATAATGACAACTTCTATAAGTGAGTCCTCAAGTTCTTCTTTCTTCACAAGAGTCTTTGATGAAGACATGAAGCAAGACTTTTCCACCATGATGGATATGGTGAGAGAAATGTATGAGGATGGAAGGAAGAGCAACATACTTAGAGAGTAGTTGAATTCTGTGGAGGAAGAGAAGCAATTGCTTAGTGACAAATTTCAGGAAATGGAGAGGCAACTTCATATTGCAAATATGAACCTGAAAAGGATGCATGAGTTGGAGACACAACTCTTTGTTGCCAAAGAAGCCTTAGTCAAGTATCAGCTTGAAGAAGAGGTAAACGATTCCTATTTGTCTTCAAATTCTTCTAAGAATGCTTATATTGGTTCTTTTGAAAAACTACCAGAGGCATAGGTTCCAAGTTAATGTCCAAGATGGGCTATGAAGGAAAAGGCTTGGGTAAACATGCATAGGGTATTGATGAGCTAATAATCGTTGAGGAAAGGCCTAAGTATTTGAGTCTTGGCTATGGACAATCTTATGGAGAAAGTTCCAAAGCTGCCATGAAGGCCATTGAATGGTTCCAAGAAGGAGTTTCATTTTAGGTCTTCTACCTCAAAAGTGTGAAGATTGTATTTGTGGAGAATGCAATAGCTTGAAACATCATTTGCAGGATTTAGGTGTTCATAAGCATGCACTTGAACCAGAGAGTTGTGGAAACTATGAAACCATTGAAGAGGTTGATTGTGTTCCAAAGGGAGCTACTTATTCATTCAATTCACCTCCTCCTGAAGGCAATAAAGGTGAAAGAGAAAGGTATAAATCTGGTTCTAACCATATTCCTTTTGATTTTGTTCAGCATGGTAAATTTCCATATAAGTATGGGAAAAGAATTGCATGCTCCTCTTTTGTGGTTTGGATAACCATAATGTTTCTAGATGTTGGAAGAGAATGGCCACATACAGGAAACTTTTCAAAGAAAGGAAGCAAGAAGCCAAAGGTCCATTGGACAAGGAAAATCATGCTGTCAAGAGGATGCACATGTGTTGCACCTACTGCCATAAGCAAGGACATGTTGCTGCAAAGTGTTGGACTCTGAATCCAACAACGCTTCCACAAAAGTTGAAGAAGGTGGAAAGAGAAAATGGCATGAACGGAAAGAAAGATTCCGTGAATGATGTGTTTCAAGATGATTCACATGTTGATGCTGATGTGCAGGAAAAGGTAGCACCTTTGAAATGGATTGGTAAGAAATGGTTAGAGTTCTTATCCAACCAAAGATTGCATGTCTTTTGATTTGATGCATCTATTTGCATTTCTTTGTTAATGGAATGCAAGTTGCAGGATTTTACCAAGAAGGTGAATGGAAAAAGTTGAGTAGGAGACTCACTTTATTGCTGCAACATTATATTTCATTTCAGCTTCGAAAGTACAGTGTGCTTAAGCGAAAGTTGAAGAATGAAATGCATGCATGAGAATGTTGTGCATGAACACAGGGATGTTGATGATTTCCTTGTATTTGAACATGTATGTGTAATTAACTTGAAGGGTTGATTGCTTTGGCATGCATGTAATGCAATATTGACTTGAGAAAAGTTGATTTGGTCTCCAAGATGGAGATAATGATGAAGTGTTTCATCTTTTGAAAAGAATCCTTGAGATCTTTTCCACTTGCTTGACTTGAAGGATCAATTGTTTCAAAGACATGTTTTGTGGGCT
Source organism: Pinus taeda (assembly GCA_000404065.3). NCBI lineage: Eukaryota > Viridiplantae > Streptophyta > Pinopsida > Pinales > Pinaceae > Pinus > Pinus taeda. The sequence continues at coordinate 25,680 of APFE030253813.1, read as the reverse complement.
TGTTATCTAGTCCATTATTTGTATGTAGATGTAAAGACATGGAGGTGTTCACAAGATGTGAAATCTATTTCTTTTGTTGAAGCAGGAGTTTAGGCCATCCAGTTGTTGTTGATAGCATGCCAAACAGGTACAAATGAAAATTTTGTGAAGCAGATGTAACTTCACATTTGTTTGAGCCACCTTGGATCAATGATCAAGGAAGAGAAGTTCAAACTACCTTCTGTAACCTTCTCAGCAGGAGTTCTACATGAAGTCAAGGAGGAAAACAGTTCTTCCCAAGAGGATTAGCAGATCCAGGAAGGAAAGTGGTCGAAGGCTTTGGTTCAGAGGCACTATGCAAGGCAAGTGTATGGAGGCTGAAAGAAGAGGGTGAGGTACTCTCATTTACTGTTCAGATTAGTATGTCAGTCTTTTGGAGACCAAAAGTTCTTTTAGTGGGAAGGTGTGATCCAAAATGGATCTAAGATAGATTTCTATGTCTAAAGTGTTCCTCACAGAGGAAAATGAAAGTCCAAGGATACTCTTGGAAATAGTCCCATTGCATAGATCTTCTCATTTTGAATCTACTGCAACTTGAATGGGCTAAAATGGACTTTGGATGATGAAGTTATCGCAGAAAGAAGATTGCCTTTGTCCTTTGAAAAAGGAGGAAAATTCTTTGAAAATGGCCTAAAAGGCTCATTGAAGAAATTGCATCAGAAAAAGCCAAGGAAAGACTTAACGCAAGGGTGGAAGGACCCCCGATCAGCGATCTCCGATATATCGGGTCAGAGGTAGGCTACACCCGATATCGAGACCCCAGGCAGAGCGATATGCGATTGAATCGACGATTAGGGCGATTGACGATCGGAGGAGCAGAGGCATAGACCCCTTTGATGTGATACGCAAGGTGCGATATCAGTGATCGATGGATCAACGATCAACATAACCAAAGGAAATACCCCCGGGCCATTGCGACATGCGATAAAGCAATGGGCCGATGTGCGATTGTGCATGGACCGTTAGGTTGGGTGCGTAGATCAACGGTTAGGATTCGATTGGGGTGATCGGAGATCAGACGATTGGTGGATCCTTGATAGAAAGGGCTGTTACATGCAGCATGTGACTTGCGATAGCGATATACCGATAAGGGCTAGACCCGATGGGTTTATAGAGGCGATTCAATAATATTTTAAGTTCGATTAAACGCTCCATGAGGCGTTTTCCTGTGTATTTCCGTTATTTGGCTGTCACGGCTAGAGGAAGGAAAAACGATTAGGTTTCCCCACATCGATGATTCCTTTCCATTGTAAACGGATTCTTGTGGTGAACGGTTGGGTTTTCCATGATGGAGGATTGTAACCGACGTGTTACAAATGCACAGAACGCACAATTGCAAAAGATGGCGGGGAGAGTGTGGAGAGTTTTGGAGTCACTTGGAGGTCGAGTGAACCAAAGAGCACAACTGTTGAAGGTCACTGGAAGGTTGCCGAGAGTCGCTTGGAAGTCGAGTTAATTACAGAGGCACATAGAGGATGAGAGAAGCTCATGGGAGCCAAAGCAAAGCCAGAGCTGAGAGCTGAGAGCCAGAGCTAGAGCCAAGAGCTAGAGCCAGAACCAGAGCCAAAGCCAGAGCTGAGAGCGAGAGCCGAGAGCCGAGAGCCAGAGCCAGAGCCAAGAGCTAGAGCGAAAGCAAGAGCCAAAGCCAGAGCCGAGAGCGAGAGCCGAGAGCCAAAGCCAGAGCCAGAGCCAGAGCCAAGAGCTAGAGCTAGAGCGAGAGCCAAAACCAAAGCCGAGAGCCAGAGAGCTAAACGGCCAGGGATAAAAATGGTATTCTAAGCCCAATGGTTCAGTTGCAACCTATTGGAGTTGAGTGTGGAACTTGTAAAAGAATTCAGCCATAATCCCAAAGAGTCTAATAGAGTTGATTAGAGCTCACGGAGACGTAGCCCAAAATGTTTGGGTGAACTCCTAATTATATTGTTGTCTCATGTGATTGCTTATTTGCTGCATTATATTTACTATTATATGTATTTTATATCAGCAAGAGCAAGTGAACTTAAAGCACATTAACAGTTAAAAACAAACACCAACATACACCTATTTTCAAGCACTTTTTAATTCCACAATTGGTTAATCATAATATTTGGGAATATTTAAGCTTTGGAAGTGGGAGAGGTTCTTGTAAGTTGACAAGAAGCCCTTTAGTCCCCCATTTTCAGATCAGTTCTTCTTGGCTGCATTGAGATCTCCAAACAAATCTAGAAGGAGATTTGAGGTAAACACTCTTTCCATACTTGGTTAACTGATATTTGATAGATGAACATGTGTATAACTTGGTAGCTTCTGCAGATAATCTTGCAGCCTGTCAAAGGTCCTGGGAAGGCCTTTGAGGGTAGTTTTCATTCTCCATACACTGTGCATTTTACCCCATAGCAGTACCATGTTAGGGCGCGATCGTATAATGCGCTTACCAATGTAGCCTTCTTGATATGGTCATCCACAACTCCTTTTGCTTCCCATACTGCCCTCACGATGAACCAAAATTGGTCTCGGTCTTCATTTACTACTCCTATGAGTACTGGGAGTTTGATCGTGCTCACCATACTAAACTACGAGGGTTGTGGAGGTTGGGTGGGTGGAGATGGAGGTGAAGATGGCAAGATAGGTGGAGGTGTAGGTGGAAGTGGTAAACGCAAAATCTGTTGTCTTATCAGACTAACCACGCTTCTTAGTGAAACTTCCGTGAGCTCTTCCTCGCTTTCTCGTCACGGTGAAATCAGGGGGCTATTCTCTATCCCTGCGCTACCTTCGTTTCTATAGATCTTCCCACTCTACATAGTCCCAAACATTAATTTAGCCGCATAACCCACTTTTCAGACAACAAAATCTTAATCCAAGTGTTCAAAGATTTAATATACTTACCTTACGGTCCTTTGAGGAAGCATCATTCCACCTCAATGTAGCTAAAGGTTGTATCAACTGTGAACTCAGTGATAAATCCTCCTATAATTCAATTGAGCCAATGGACCACAGCGTGCACGATCTTATATTCCAAGGCTTCTAACCTGCACACTAATTCCGGAGTCCACGTGATCGATTTATCGAGCCTGCACCATCCTTGACTGTCTACTAGCTTCGTGATCCACTCATATAGCTTAGAAGGAAAGGAAGCAAAGAAAATTTCATGGATTTCCATATATAAGTAGTGCTCCAACTACTTTTCCTTAGACACTCACGGATTCTTGTTTTCGTGCGTCGCAAACTCGTGAATCATCTTGTCCAACCACTCTTCAATTTCTTTCTTCATTGGATTCTAGTGCCACGACATCAGACATCCCTTATGTAGCTCCCAGTCCTAGCAACGAAACCATTTGTTGGCTTGTATGGCCCTCACCTAGGTTCAGAGATGATTTAGCCAAACAAATCCTGATAATATTGGCCCTTTTGACAATAGTCCGTGGAGTGCGGACTGAGGTCTCACCCAGAGTAGTATGGGAGGGTGCTATAACCAGTTTTCCACACCCTATAGATGTCTGATGATTTCTAGTGGTTTGCGGTTTGACCCTATGCGCACATCGCTACACACAGCTATTAGTCCCTCGCTGCCTGCGATGCTACCTTTGCACAACCCTGCTCGAGGCAGGATCCGTGCTAGTACCCAAATTCCTTACTATTAATCTGATATTAATCAATTACTTGAAGTTATCTGTATGAACCCAATTATACTTAACAATTTTCAGCATTCATATAAGTGTGTCTGATAAACAAGACAGTATACAGGCATAGAAAGTAAGACAAAAACAGACACACAATATTTGGAATCAAACGTATTTTGATTATTCTTCTTGCTTGGTTACAGACCCAACTCCGCCCTGCGCACTCAGCTGCAGGGGTCTGCGCACTCAGCCGCCAACTCTACTAGGCCTTTACGCACTCAACTGCAGAGCTTCTTCCTACTACTATGACCCAAGACTTTACACTTTACAGATCCGACTCAATTCCTCATGCTTTGCTCTCCATGTCTTCCATTTATTAAGTTGATTTAATTTCCTTACAACTTAGAGCATCGCTCTTATTTATTCAATCCCATGGACTGCGGACCATGGGTAGGCCGATATTACATTTACAAAACTTAGAGTAGACAACCCTATGACTCAACATACACTTCTCGCTCCGCACCCACAATTTGTGGAGTCTTACAATAACATTTGACCAAAACTTGGGCTTTGAGCCCCAAAACATGTTGTGGGGGGCATTCCATGCTCGACACAATGTCAAGATGAGGAAATCATCAAAGACATAGAAATAACAATAGAATTAACAATAGAGCCAAGGAGAGGATTACCCGATGAGAGTGTAGCAGTTACTTTCGCACTAGATCTGGTAAGAGGAGGCAAGGGAGGTCGGATCAAATTGGTGTCCCACTTCTTCTACTGAGCCCTTTCTAGTGTCAAGTGGCTAGAACCAGTAGGAGTGCTATGTTCATGTGTGCCCTGTAAGTTTGCCTATCGCTCGATCGATTCCTCTAAGGGGGAGTATGCTTAACCAAAGGACATTCCTAATATAAATGCCCTACCTTATGACATATCTAGCACCTAAAGGGCACCCCTTCGTAATCCAGAACCTTTATGTGAGTAAAATGTTTCCAATAAAGGATTATCTGCTTCTCCAACCCTTTTCTAGTGCCAAGGTGTACCAGAATGAGAGCCAGAGACATGTTACTAGAAATAATATAAGATTTTTCATGATCAAGGTAAGTGACCATAGCATTGCCAATTCGCTTGAAGATGTCATTAGACCATAAATTAAGCAGTATTCCAAGAAGTCTCACCCAATGATGACCAACCCCCAATTTCTCTTGCTCTGGATCAAACATAGGGCTCATTCGCTTGAGTAGGATAGGGGTGAGTTCAATATACCAATATTTAGAGAGGACCCACGATGTGTACTCTACACGATGAAATTGGAGGGAAAACCAACCTCGTGCAAGGGTAGTAACAAATGACAATTTAGAGAGGATTTTCCTAAAAATCTTAGTGATCCATTACCGAAGCCTGGCTGCAAAATAGGTATGACCATGTAACTTCACTACTAGTACATGGTCCACATGAGATTCCACCAAATCCCCCATTTGGATCCCTTCACCGAAGCAGAGAGAAACGTCCTTGTTCTTTACCTTGACTCACTTTGTTTTATTCACTAGTTTTTGTGCTTGCCAGCCCATGGAGCTGAAGAGGGTTCAGGAGGAGTCCAAATCATCATCCCTAGGGTCTATATCGCTGTCCACCAAGTTAATCGATGACCCTTCAAAAAAACTAGAGGAGGGAGGACTAGTTACGAAGTGATGTTTTTCCGGTTGATTAGGTGAAGGCCCAGAGGGTATGACCTAGGGGGGGTAACCAGCACAAAGGTTGAGGGTAGAGTGAGATCAATAGTGGAGGGGGAGAGGGAATAACTAGATGGGTAAATAGGAGAGGCGTTATCAAGGGAGATATCCAAGAAATGTAGGGATGCCAGAGAAGGGGTTAAGTAGTCTGAATCCGACCAAAGAAGAGAGACATTAGGCAGGGAATCAACCGGACAAGAGGAGCTAGGATGCGATAGATTAGGTATAGTAATTGCTAGAGGGTTACCGAAAGGGGTTTCAAGGGGCTCAAACAATGATGCTTCCAATAGTGGTGGGGGTGTTGTAGTCCAAATGGAAATCGAGGCAAACATATCATTCATATAATCCATCAGGTACACATCCATTCCGCCAACCTGCCGACAACTTGTGATGCAATACAAGAAACCCTCACCAGCTTCTAGGTAGGAGGACTACACATGGAGATGCAAAGAATCACATGATTACTGTGAGAAAGGTGTCAGTGTTCATTTTCGGCAGGCTGTGAGAGTAGGGAATCAAAACCTAACCAACCTCAGTGTAGTATTGAAGCTCCTAAAGTCAAGCATTATTTATTCTATTTCATCAGTAAATAATTTTCTAGAGTTGTCTATATGGCAGTTTATGTAGTTATATGTGTTAATATTCTAATGTTATTGTAAATTATTATACTTTTAATTATTAAACTAGTCTAGATCCATTTTAATTTCTGCTATACTGAGTTTAGAGAGGGATTAAATCCCTTTTCATTCTAAAGGAGGTTTGAACTTAAAGAGACTTGATCCCTTTTAGTAGCTCTAGATTTAAGATGGACTAGACTTGTTAATTATAAACTCCTTCTCTTTAAATATTAAAAAGTATTAAACACCATCAATACAATTGGTAATTAACAACCACATAATATATGACCGTGCTCAAATTAACAACTTAATTATGATAACTTTGACCAATTCAAAATTATTAACTTGGGAAAATTTGATCCTATTTCTCTAAACTACACCTCATTTATTTACACAATTATTACTATACACACCAAAAATAAAATACAGGGTATGATATAATTTCAGTCCTCTTCATATGTATGAAATGATTTTAACTGTTTGTTTTTTAGTGGGGAACATGTCAAAAGTTAGTATTTTTCTCTATGAACAATGACCAAATATGATAATGAGGTGCACATCCATTTGATGTCCAATATGGGAATACGCTACCAATTCATATATTGAATCCATAATACCCATATCAACTATTAAGCCAATTTCACTGATTAATGAATGACTATTTGATGGTTGTGAATCCAATTCTTGATGCACTTTAATGTTAGGAACCAGATCGAGGAAAAAATTATTATCCTTACATGTTTCTCCAAAATTCTTTCTCCAGACATTCGAGCATTCTATGTTTCTAAACTAAAAACACATATCTTATGACATAGCCACAAACGTTCATTGGTTAATTGATTTCATGGTAGAAAAAAATAAAACTAAACATGATCACACATATTCAAAAAAATAATTTTCTGGAAATTCAGGTGTTGTGCAATACATACTATAGTTGCGTAGTACATCATCATATTTACTATTTACCAAATTTGTGTTGATAGTTCTATTGTTGGGCGCGGGATCCCCCAAGGGAAGTTTTGGGGCTTAGAGCCCAGATTTTGGTCAATTTTTTAATTCCAGTGTAAAGACTCTGCATTTTGTGGGTGCAGAGTGCATAGTTTGTTAAAGAGTCATAGGGTTGTCCACCCTTAATTTTGATAACGTAATGTCAGTTGTAGACATCTACCCATGGTCCGCGGACCATGGGATTGTCTAAGTAGAGCGAGGCTCTAAGTAGTTTGATAGCATAGTCAAAGAATCAATATGATGTATTCGAGATAGATCTGAGGGGTAAAGTCTAGTTTTGGGTCGTAGAGTAGGAGAAGGCTCTGTTAGAGCCTAGATTTACCTCAGGCTGAAAAGGTAAGATTCTAGGTCCACATCAAACCACGCTCAACCTGGTAGCTAGCCCTACCAGGTCAGGAGAGGGCTCTCTCTGGGTCAATCTCAGCTAATTATGCTCACTAAAGGCTTGAGATGACTGATTTGATTACTGATCTTAGGCTAGATATATGTGTGCAAGAGGTTTTTGAATGAATTGATGAATTGTTGGCTCAGATGAGAAGGCAAATTTTGGGGTGCGGGGAATGAGGCACAGTCCTGCAGGGATCTTGATGGGGAAAGGTAGGCAACTAAATTTGGCACTCTAAATCAAGTGAGATGGATGGATTCAGATAGAGGAGGATTTGAAGAGGGCAAGAGAAACCATGGATCCTCTCCAAACAGTGGAAAACATCAAAAGACTAAAGCAAACTTCAAGTAGAGCACTGCACTTTTCAATGTATTCTACTTACACTCTTGTTTGTTTAGCTGAGAAGAAATAAAGAGAAATGATACATATAACACATGAATAAATTCACAAAGACATAAGAAAGCACTGTACCAAAACAAATGTCACAGGGATTCCAAAGAGTACTGCAAATCCTGGTCTCAATTCCTTAGCCAAAATACTAATATGAGTGTACAATGAAGCTCAAGGCTTTCTCAAGAGTCCAACCATGCCAATGACTGAAAAAATACATAATATAGACAAAGAATTAGCTCATCCTTGCCTCTAGGGGTCGAGCTCACATGTTTAGGAGCTGATCCAACTAATTCTAAACTAGGAACTAGAAATCAGGCAATGAAACAGCATGCCTCTAGAAACAAGGGAACTGATTCATTCAATTTCAAACAATCTTTTAACTGATGAATCTACCTATCCAAGTGAAAATTCAACATATTTACATCATGATCTATCAATTTACATGAAATTACATCAAAATTTGACAATAAGAAAGTGAAAAAGTCAAACTGGCCGAAACTGGGTGAAAAACAGAGCAAAACTTGCTCAAACTGGCAATTTTTCCTCTATGCGCCGCGCCTGTTTGGACCCACTATTGGAGGCTTCCCGATGTCCAAATCAGCTCCAAGTATGCTTGTTGGAAAGGTCTACCTGTCTAATTTCCAACCCAAGTGGAAGTTTTCAATTTGGTCTTCATTTGCTCGGTCAAAAATCAAATCTCCCAAGGCTGCTTCCTATGTGTCAAAATAGGGGCAGTGAGGTCATTTTTTGAGTGTTTTTGACCTTTTTGAGGGCCCAAAACCTGCCCAAATTTCTTGGCCATGAACAAGAAAGCACAATTTTTCATGCCAAATCCGAAAATGCTGAGTTTTTTGAATTTGGAGCCTCCTAGCAAAAGCGAGCGCCACATGGCGCGGCGCATAGGGCAGAATTTCCTGTTTTTGGTGCCAAAATTTGTCAAAATGCACAAAATGCCCCAAATTTCTTGAAATTTGGGCTAAGCCTTCTCTATCAAGAGCTATGTTGGGCCAAGGAATCCTCAGCCAAAATCTGAAGTCGATCATGCTCCTTTTGCCTCTTTGAAGCCTTCTTCAATTTTGCCTTTAAATTCCTAATTCGGGCCTTGCAAACTTTGTTCCTCGCCATGTAGTGAAAAACCATGTCTCAACAAGTTTTTCTCCTTGTTGGCCTTCTCCAACAATCTCTCTAAGTGGATATTGACTCTCTTGAGCCAGACTCTCGATCGGTGTTGATCTCTTGCTCAAGTGAAGTGGACTCCACCCTCCTTCTTTGGGCAGCTTGGCGGTTATCCCTAATGTTTTGTAATTCCATGATTGTGTGCTAATATTCAAGCTGCTTATTGTTCTGCTCCAAGTATTTTATGATCCGCTTAGCCCTCTCCAAGTTGAGGGACAAGGCCTTGATGTCTGTCTGCTGCTCCTGGATGATCTCTTTAAGGCTTGTGCTTTGCAAGCCCATGTCCGTATCATCATCCTCAATAAGAATAAAGTCCCACTCACCTGAAGGCCCCTCATCCTGCATTGGCCTCTTGCCTTTGTCCTAAACCTATGGTACTGATGCTCGAAGTGAGGCGCCTTCCACCCCAGGTGGAGATAACACTCGCTTTGCTGCTGTGAACAACTGCTTGGTGCCCTTCTGATAAGTAATAAACACCAGCACAGTAGCAGTGTGTGTCTCATGACCTTCATGCTGATAAGAAGGTCCACTTGTCTCATGAAAAGTCTCTGAAGGTCCCTGAGGAGCTCTGAAAAACTCACGAGAGATGAAGTCATTCCAAGTGATGCCCTGTAAGCCAAGCTGATGGACAACCACAATTTTTATGAGAGCAAAATGGTAAATACTGTTAAACTGCTGCTGAGGAGTCTTGTGTTGCACTAGAATGGTCATCTTCTCAATATTTTGGCACACGAAGTAAGGGATGTTCATCATCCGTACCCTGGTAAAATGAATGAGTAGCTTGATATGATAAGCATATAAATGGGAGAACCGGCCCTCACCGCTGAAATACTTCATGATCAATTTCATTAAAGGAGCATATTCATCTTTGAGGTACCAAAAAGGAAACACTCTCTTGAGCTGTCTCAAAAAACTGGGCTTGATGTACGGTTCATAATGCTGCCAGTCAATTTTCTGCCTCTTGTTCCATGGCTCTCCAATGTTAGGTATGCCGGTTGCTAATGAAATGTATTCTGGTGTTAATGTGAAAGTGACACCAGCTAAAGTGGCTTGATCACCATGTAAATGCAGCACAAATAGATGAGCCAACTCATGATGAAACTGAATGCTAGCAACCTTCTCACAAAATTCATAACATGACTGATGTTGGAAACAAAATATGGCAAGTGGGCAGGCCTGTAATTCAGCAAGAGAAGTTGGTTCTTCACGAATATCCTTGCCACCTCTATGAGGCCTCCTGGGTGCATGTACCCTTGTTGGTGAGTCACCTTCTCATACTCATATGAAGAATCAGATGCCACCACTGTTACTAAATAAACTATCTTGGAGCTGCCTTAAGGAGGAATAGATGAGCTATGATATGTTTGGCTGTTGGATGCAAAATAGGTGATTTTATTATGTGTCTTGACTTTTGCCACCAAGGGAAAACAGTGACATAGGGGACTGTAGGGGGAAGAAAACAATGAGGGATTAGGGACTGTTGGGGAGGGGTTTAGTTAAGGGAATAGGAGTTAGGGAGTAGTTTGGGAATTTTTTGTATGGGACTAGGGTTTGAGAGTTTGAGTTTGGGACCTTGGGAAATGGGAATGGGGAGAGGGGATTTAATGAATACAGGGGTGTTTGAATTAGGGAAATAGGGAAAACAAGGGAGACATGAAATAAGGGAATGATGAGATGAAGGGATACTTGGTGGCAAACAGTCAATATAAAACCCTAGCAACAATTTCCTTTGGTAGGGTTTGATTTCTTTTGAACATTCACCATGCAACAAGCGCCATCAAACAACCATGAAATTTGTATGAAAAGCAACGGCAAAGTGTCAACCTACTTGTATCAATGACAATGCACGTGTTTTGGGCATTCTGGAGCAAGTTCAACAGTGTTTCAGGCTTCTGGCTATGTGCGCCGCGCATCCAACCCAATGCGCCCTGCCTAGTATATGCGTTGTGCCTGTGCAATTTTGAACTGCAGTTTTAGGCCCAGTGCGCCGCGCCAGATTTATGCGCCATGCCTCTTGCCCAGTGCGTCGTGCCGGTTACTTGGAACTATTTTCACCCAATTTCCTCACTTACTCACCACAACAACTTTGCTTGGATCAAGAGTGCAAATGAACTATGAAATTTGAAGGAATGACTTATAAACAAAAAGCTCTTTAATTTTTGGCTCATGAAACCCACTTTCATAATGTTTTGAAATGACTTTATTTGAAACTCTGTTTTTGGACTTTTTCACTTCATTTTGGCTTTGTAATGAACAAAATGACCTAAGCTTTGCTTGTTTTGTAGGTGTTGGAATTACTGGGGCTAAGGAAAGAAACTAGGGTGCAAATGGAGTGATACACAATGAAGAAAACAAAATTTCATGATTTTTATACAATAAAAGCTAAATACTCTGTTTTTTCCTCAAAACGGAGTTTTGAGGAAAAACACATTTTTGAACACTTGGTGATGAATTTATTGATGCTGAAACTCCTCATGTGCCTGCTGGGGGTTATTGGGTGCTTTGAAACATTTTTTATGAAACCCTAATGAAACCCTAGACCTAAAAGACCATGAAACCCTAAATAGAGATTTGCAATCTTAAAGATAAAAAAGGTGACTGTATATGCTTTTAAATGATCAAACATGAACCAACAAGTAAATGACATGAGGGAAACTATAGGAAAGCCACTCCTGTCAGATGATTCATGTGCCTAATGGAATGCAGATGACTGGGTGAGACACCTAAATATGAAATGCAACAAGAGGATTTGATCTCTGACGGAGGGATGAAGATACAGACACTAACAGGCTCTGCAGTTGAGTGCACAGAGGCCTAATAGTTCGTAGCTGAGTGTGTGGACCCTTGCACCTGAGTGTGCAGGGCGTGTCAAGTCTATAAACAGTCAAAAGTATTAATAAAGAGATTTTTTTATCATTTCTGTGTATTTAATTCCTGTTTTATGCATCTGTTATATTGGGTATGAAATTCACTTCTAATACTTATATAATGCGCAAATGTGTATAATTGTGTTGATTAAGTGAATGCAAGATAGAATATCTATTTATGCGAAGTTAACTAAGATCAGTTAAGAAGATAAGTAAGATATTTAGTATAGGTAGGGAAATAGTGCAGATCGCTACCATAGCAGCGTGAAAGCATCTCTGCCCTTGGTTAGAGTTGCGCGAAAGATGATTGTGCCACTTCGCGAGGGTACTAAAGGTTGGAATAGTGCGCGAAGCAACCTGTGTAAAGGTAGGTCTAGTTGAACTAAACCAACATCACAAACATCTCAAGTGATCCAGGAAGATCCATCGATCCAAATGCACAAGTGTTCGAAGTGTCATCGTCAGTGTTCATGGGTGTCATTCAGTGTCGTTCAATGTCGTCATCGCTTCAGTTCAACTTCAACAGATCGACATTGTTGGTTATGATCAGGTTCAGGTAATGTTATGGTTTCATGGCATTCAGTTGATGTGGTGTTGTACATGGCTGTCGACTTATGTCATCGACAGTTATGCCAAGATTTGGTTGACAGCATGTGTTTTGTTGTATGACTTTGCAGGATTTATGGTTGATATAGTTGATTATGTAAAAGGGTTCGAGTTAAAGTACCTGGTCAATGACATAGTCTTGTCGTCATCACCACTAGTGTCAGTTTCAAAGATTTGATGGTCATTATCATGCAATGTTGATGAATGTTGCACAAAGACCACAAGGATGTACCAGGATTGATTGTCCAGTAAAGGTTCTAAGTTTGCCGATGTTGTTGTGCAGAGTCGACATGGGTCTTGAACAGTTAAACGAAACCTAAAACCTAAGCCTAAGACCTAAACCCTAACTCCTAAGATATCTTATTCATCCTTAATACCCTAAGGATCCTATACTCATTAACCTAATCCTATGCTAAACCTGAATACATACACTATGTATTAAAGTCCTAATCCTACATTGAAAACCATTTGAAATCCTAAAACCCTAAACCTAATGCTCAAACCTAACACCTAAACCCTCTCAGCCTAAACCTAATATTAAATAAAATACATTATAAAGATTGAAAATTAAATACATAGCACCTAACCGCGGGGTTAACCACATGGGGAGTCAACTGTGACAGCGAGATATGCGAACACAACAGAAAACTACAATTAAATGTAACCACAACGGAGATGCTAGCCACAATGGAGTGGTGACATGTGATTAGCATAGGGATAAGCTGTTGGGGCTTGGGAAGCACAAGCCTTGACCACGTAGAAACCACGAGGAATAAACCACAACATGTGAGTGGTTAGCGGAGAGTTCACCGCGGCATCAAATAGTCATAACTGTAGCGGAAACCGCCAACATGTGAACAGTTGCAATTAAACCGCCAGTTCCAAACCAACAGCGGAACCATCGGCACGTAAACCGCGAGAAGAAGCACTAGTCACATGGACTGTTAGCACCTCCACTTGGTTAGGCTAGCTGTTAGCGGTTTTCAGATTATTATATGGTTTTGTTTGGGTTTTGTTTGTTAAATTGATCTTTTTATTAATTCAACCACCATGACTAGGCTAAAGTGTTTGCTAGGGTGGAAAAAAACTCATCTATCAACCCCAGAAGTCAGGTCATCCATTCTAAAGGTGGATAGCAGAGGTTATGATGCATTTGTAGGCCTATAAAGGTAGAATTCTTCATTGAAGACAAGGAGAAGTGTTTTCAGTTTTCATGTGCAAGTTCTGGAGGTTAGAGGTGGATTTTGTTTTCTGAGTTTCGGGAGCATCGAGAGTTAGATTTGGAAACCGTAAGCAGTGTTGGAAAGATGGTTCAAAGAGCTATCTAATGAAATTGTCCAGAAGTACCTGTGAGCACATTCAGTCTGGTTGTTTCACTGTGTAATCCACTTCTTCTTCTCATTCCTAACAAAACAGTCGCCCATCTTGAAAGCGGACCCAGAGACATAGTCCATCAGGGACGAACTCTGTAATCAATATCGTTGTCTGGTATACCTGTGTTTTTGTTGTTTATACTTCTGCTTTGCATATTTCTTATGGTTTATCAACTGTCGTAAAGTGTTCTGCTCCAACAGTTTTCTGCGTTTTCCGTGCTTTCGGTTTTCATTCAATTCACTAATGGCTAATCAACTCTACATCAATATTTAATATATGATCATATCAGATCATTAAGGGTGGGGAAACTTGGTTCCAGCATCCCCCCATACTGCGCCGAGTGAGACTTCAGTCCACGCTCCATGGGCTAATGTCGAAAGGACCACTAGTGTAAGGATTTGTTTGGCTAAATAACTCCAAACCTGGGTGAGGCCCCCATCAGCGAAAAAATGGTTCTGTTGCTGGGACCATAATCTACATAGAGATGTCTAATGTCATATCATTGGAATCCAAGTAAGAAAGGAATTGAAGGCTGTTTGGATAGAAGAATTCATGAGTTTGCAGTGTAGGAGAATAGAAACCTGCGATTATCAAAAGAAGAGTGGGTAGACAGCTACCTGTATATGGAGATCCATGAAATATTTTCCACGTCCTTCCCTACTGAGCTATACGAGTGGATCGCAAACCTAGCAGATAGACAACGAGGGTGGAAACTTGATGGTCCTATTGTGTGGACCCTATAGTCAATGCAAAGGTTGGAAGCATCAGAGGGTAATATCGCGCGCGTCGTTGATCATTGGCTCAATCGTATTATAGGAGGATTCGTTACTGAGTTCGCAGTTGACACCTCAGTTAGCTACATCGAGGTAGAGCGACACTTTCTCAAAGGACCATGAGGTAAGTACGTAAAGTCTTTGAATACTTGGATTAAAATGTTGTTGTGTGAAAAGTGGGTTATGTAGTTACCTTGATGTTCAGGGCTACATGAAGTGTAAATCTGTACAGGAACGAGGGAAATAAAGGTCCATAAAATAGCCCCTTGATTTCACCTCCACGAGGGGACGAGGAAGAGCTTGTGAAGGTCTCTCCACGAAGTGCTATCCATTTTATAAGGCAAAGAATTCCACCAATACCACCTCCACCCACACCACCACCAGCTTCACCACCATCACCACCATCTTCACCCGTACGGACTCCACCACCACAGCGATTTAGTATGGCAAACACAATGAAGTTGCCTGTGTTCAAAGGTTTGTGGAATGAGGATCCAGACCAATTATGGTTTATTATAAGGGCTATATGGGAAGCGCAAGGAGTTATAGATGACCATATAAAGAATGCAACACTAGTTAGCGCCCTGTAGGATCGCGTGATGACCTAGTATATTAGGTACTCCAATGACAACCCAAATGCAGGAATTGCGGATATCCAAACAACGCTAAATAGAGAATTTAGTAGGCCTAAGTATGAAGCATAGTCGATCGTGGGATTTAAATAGATCACGATGCTATGAGGAAAGATTCCTTAAGAGCTAGATCAGAGGCTAAAATGTACGATTCATGAATCCAATATGAATTTGATGGATGGACAACATTGTGAGTGGTTTGTAGCTTTGCTACTACCACATTTAAGGAGTGAGCTATCACAACAGAAGATAACAACTCAGGATGAGGCCTTGGAGATTGCTATGAGGTTACATGAGGCCCTAATGTAGGGTCCTAACCTAGGAGTTAAGCAGATCCACATGCAACTAAAGAATTTACGACGTGAGATGCAGAGTCTGAAACAAGATAGGACGGTCCAACCAGAAGTGCGCAAAGAAGTATGCTTTGTGAAATGCAAGGGTCATGGTTGTTATCACTCAGAATTTCCCTTGAAGTTATTAAAAGAGAGCATAATCCGAGGTAACCACAAACCAATCTTTTAGACTTAGGTTCTAGCCAGCCTAAGTCCAAAGAGGGCTCTCTCTTTATAATTTGACTTTGTTTTGGGTGGGACTTTAGGTTAGTTCTTAGTGCTCATAAGGTTTTGATTTTGGTTGGGTGGTGAGATTCTAGGAATAGATGGATAGGACAAGGCCTTCAAGCCATTGGGCTATGGAGTCAATCAAGGGTTGGATTAACTAGATCAGATCATTCACTAAAGGAGGAGTTCAGAGGGCAGGCTAGCAAAGCAGAAGGAAAATCTATAGGTTCAAATAGGTGAGGTAGTCCTAACCAGGGTGAAAGGGCAATGAAGAATCCTTAAACTGAGATAAAGATGAAGAGCAGGAGGAGATTAGTAGCAAAGGGAAATTAAGAATCATTTACTATGGACCTAGGGGGGAGACTACGGTAAGGGAGCAATTAATAATTCCCAGACCAAGATAGTTTAGCAGAAAACATTGAGAACATAAATAGTCAAAACAGAGAGCTTTTAAAGCTAATTCTGAAATATCATTCCTAGTTTACCATTTAGATTTCATAGAAACATGTGTGATTATTTATAAACATGAAGAGAAACAATAATAAACATGAGAGATAGTATTTATTTGATTTCCGCTGTGCACAAGAATCTTGTGAAATGTATTTACTTAATTCCTTGATCCAACAAGCCAATCCAATCTCAGATATAATAGCTTCTTAACTTGAGAAGAAAATTTCTAAAGAAATGTCTTTGAATCCACACCTAATTACTTCAAAATGTGAAGTATTTATATAAAAAGTATTACAAAATATCCCATAACAGTTTGGGAATTATTCTAGGAAATCAAAAATATCTTCAATCATGAAGATAGGGACAGATGGGAAACTACATCTTATTGTTCCTTTTATTGTGATTGTGCTAGCTGTTTGTAGTTCGAATTTGACTCTCTCTGTTGATTGATATCTATGTGATGGAATCACTTTTGTCTTCAACCTACTGATACTCTTTACCTGCTACTCTTTGACCCTGTTTCATCTTTTCATTGGGTTTCTATAAGATTTACCGTGGTAACTTTATAGTAAATCTATCAATTTTACCCACCATTCATCATTAGGTTACTTTACTGTAAGCATATTTATGTAGACCTCATCTACTTCAATGTATTTGGCAAAATTTGGCTTGTTGGAAAATAGGTGCTCTACCTCATGCTCTAGGAAGAACAGATTTTCCAAATTATCATACAATACCTTTCCTGTGGGCAATGCTTTAACTCCTGAAGTGCTTGCTTGGTCTTTGGCCAACTTGTGTAATCTATCAAAATAGTCGTGTTGGGTCATAAGCTTGTCGTGGATGACCATAGGACTGGGAAGGCCTTTTTCCCTCAAAATTCCAAACTTCACCATGAATCTGTCAAAGTTTGTCTGCATGCTTTGACATCGTTTTTCTAAATTGAGCATAAGGTTCCTTTTAGTCATAACCTTTTTGATTTCTATGATGGTTTTGGTTCTATCCTCTATATCAAGTTCATCCAATTGATACTTGTTCTTCCTATTTAAGAAATTAATAAGTTGGTTGGCTTCCTCAGGCTAGTCTCCTAGGTCTTCCTTTGTCTTTTGGATTGCTTTGGTGGCCACTTTCACTAGTTCTTTTTGTTCAAAAATTACTTGAATTGATGGCCAAACATCATTGATAGAGTCAATGATGTTGGCCCAAAGCATCTCCTTTATTTTTCCTAGTGGCTGTTGTAATGTCAAGTATTTTTCAAGGAACTTTATCCTCTCACCCATCCTAAAGTTCTTCTGTGCTTCTTCTTTTTGTTGTATTTGTGCCAGCTTACAGTTAGTTTCTAAGCTGGACACCTTTTCCTTAAGTCTTTTAAGCTCTATAGCCTGGATGGTCATTTCCTCCATGGCTTTCATTAATTCTATTGTCTTGTTTGTAGATGTACCTACACTTGTGGACTTGGTTGTGATTGGCATGGCTATAACAGGTGGAGTTGTTGGTGCTGAGGAAGTTGCCAATGTTGAGGGAACTGTTGTAGAGACTGTAGGAATAACAATCTGTGGAGTGGTGGCCAACTCACTCTGTTTAGACTGAATCAAATTTTCTAGCTCCTTCTCTATTTCTTTCAATTGATAATTTAGCTTAAGGACCAATTCCATAAGCTTCTGTTCCTTCTGAGCTTCTAACACTTCTGTAGTTTGTGGATGATGCAGATGTGGAATTTTGAGCTGCTTTTTCAAGGCATCTATATCATCATTTTTCTTTTTAATTAGTTTTTCTACAGCCTTTACATCTTTGGGATCATGTCCCAACTCTATGATTAAATCCTCTAAGTACTTGATCCTGGTACCCTTGGCATGTGAGGAGGCATTCTCTAGTTGGAATTGAGCTGACATATTATTTAGCGAATTTTTTAACTGATGGGCTGTGATGGCTTTGCTAGTCAATGTGGAATACACCATCTCTCCTGTCTGTTTATGTAATTCAATCTGGTCAATAGGATTTATATCCTTTGCCAACACTTCAAAATCTATTTTCAAGTAATCAGATATTGACCTGGGCTACTGAGTGGTGGGCTTTAGGAAAGTCATTTGTATTTTACCTTCCTTTACATCAAAGGCTGACATAAGCCTTGTTTGATTGGTGGGATCCATTCTGAGGTACTATGCATAGCTTTGAGCCTTCAGCCTTTCATTCCTAGCCTTTATCTCTTTGTATTTTTCTCTAATGTCTTGGTCTTGGCCAGTTGGAGCCCTGAATGAGGAGACTTCCATACTTTGCTATCTTTCCAACACCTCAGTAGGTGTAGTGGAAGGTTCTTATGTTCCTCCAGAGGGAGTAGCATGCCTGCTCTCTGCTCTTTCTGTGCCTATGGTCCCATCTATTTCTTTAGTGTATTCTTGTTCCGAAAAAGGATTTAACCTTTTCCTCTTGACATAAGTCTGTTGAATCAGTCTACCAAAAGGAGTGACCTCCTCCCTATCTCTTTTGGGGCTCTCCTCCCCATTTAGAGGAGTCTGCAAAATAGGAGGGTTACTCATAGTGTGTTCTGGCTGTATTGTTTGAGTCATCTCTTCTGATAAGTTTGGTTGCTTTGACTCTTCTTACTCCTAAGGTCCTTCTTCTGTTGGTAGTTCACTATGTTCCTGTGTTTCCCTTTGGGCTTGGGATTCTTCTGGTACCTGTATGAAAGAATCTTCATCAAGTCTCCTCTCTAGATCAATTAATACATTATCGATAGCAACTTCAGTGCTTTCTCCGTAAACTAGAGTGTTTTCCACCCATTCCAATTGATTTGCATATTGTTCTATCTCAGGAATTCTGTGGTGGATGTAGGGAGACAATTTGTTTTTCTGTCTTCTATTGCAGATGAAGTCAAAGGGATCATATTTCCATATGAAGCTTTGTTCCAATTTGAGCCTTTGAAGGATTTCATTTTCTTCTCTTCCAACTTCTCTACTATTGCATACAAAGGGGCATAGCTGGTCTTTTTTTCTAAGTTGAGCTTTCTTCTTGGCCTTCACAAAATGCACCTCATTTGAGTTGATTATCGACCTGTAGTACCCCAGAGAAAATAACCTCATTGGGAGGTATCTGGAGGTATAAAGGGTGTCTTTTTAACTCCTAATTATCTTCACATTAATTGTCAACCCGGGCAAGATTTTTTATTTCAAGAGTGTACGCAGTGTGTGGCGGCTATTTACTCAAGAGTAATGTTTCTAAATTGCAGTGCAGTGCTTTCAAATACAAGATTAAACAGGTGCTTTGAGTAAAACGCGCTTGCGATTAAAGGAAACTCAATGCTCTAAAACTAAATCATTTATTCAGCAAAGTAACAACAATTATCAATCAAGGATACAGTAACAATAACTCATTATTCTTCTAATTGATGTAAACTAAATCAAGCATAAATAAGATCCTCAATCTGAGAACTTTGACGGCAATAGCCAATGTTCTTTATAGTTGTTGACCTCACACACAACACACTAAATAACCAAATTGGAAATGACAATGAATTAAATCAACAATGCCACTGCAGATGATGTAAATAAGATAATTATGTTAACTGCAGAAATGCCAAAAGGTAGAACTAATTGACTGCAGAAAGTAAATGAACAACAAAGCTATATAATCGAAATGAACATCAAATCTTATGTGACTGTGATGAACAACAAAACTAAGTTACTGAAATGAACAACAAAGCTCTATAATTAGAATGAACAACAATATAACTGCAGAAAGCAATGATCTTGTTATGAAAGAAATGAACAACAATGCAATTCAATTGCAGCATGTAAAACAGAGTAAACTAGAAATATAAAACAGTAAAGCAATGTGATTACAATATAGAGAAATCAAACCAAACCACCACACGACAGAAATCGTAAAGGAATGATACAAGAATAGCAAGTGAATCTACTAGGGCCAGGCCCTTAGCCGCTAGTGAACATTGCCGGATTACTTCAGTATGAAAGAAGGAACAACAACTGTATTATATATTAATTATATGTAAAATAGTTACAACCAATTCGTACTCTGTTTTAGCAATGAGAGTCGATGATCAAAGTAAACATACAATAGTAATTTTTGAATATTCTCTCTTTTTCTCTTTACAATCGCTGCCCCTTTATAATGGCCAGGCAGATAAAATAGTAACAACGATCCCTCAAGATCAAGAGATCCTAAGGGATTCACGCAATCTCCTAACTCAGTTAATTTCCTTTCCTCACGCTGATACTGTGATCTCCATTTGTTCCTATCCATAACTGTGTGCTCCACCCTTGGCTTGCTGCTTGGACGCTGTTTCCTGGTGAGGGAACAACAGTTACTCCACTTTGTCTTTTTCCTTGGAACGGTAGTTTTCCCATTTCATCTTTTTCCTGCATGAGAAAGGACAATAATTAGCTAAATTGTAATAATAAATAATTCCATAGTTTTTTCTATAGTCCTTTGATATATTAATATCTTAGAATATAAAGGGGATATAATTAAAGAAAAAATGATGAAATAAATGGAAAATTTATACCTTTTCCATAGCTCAACACACTCCCCTGCTTACCCTTTTTCATGCCCTCATGAAAACCATGTAGTTTGTGTGCAAAGAAGTCAAAGAATAGGCTTGAGAAGGAATGTCATGAGGGGGTCTAAAGCCATGATTTTTAGCCAAAATTTCAAAGATGTGCCCTGTTTTCCCTTCAGGTAATTCATATATAGCTTTATACCTTTCTGCAAGATACCAGATAATAGGGCTTCAGAACCGACAACCTAGCCAATACGAGCCTTCCCTCAAGATGAGGTTACTATAAGTAACCAAGCGATCTGCAGCTAATTTAAAGTTTTTATAGTTAAATGTTTCTCTGTCCTGTATATTACGATTGGAAATTTTCCACCTGAATTTGGTTACTGCCAAGGAGTTGTCTTTGGTAGAGAGAAAATACTCTACCCCTGCTGGACAATTCCTTTATGGATGGGTCCCAAGGTCTGGACTACTCCTTCCTTTTGCATTAAACTCTTATGTTCGGCCAACAGCTGTAATGGGTTTTTTGGTTTACCCCTGACCTAAAGGTCCACCCATTTTCTTGCCTTTGGAAAGTGTTATGGGCTTTGAACCACTTCAACTGGCTAACAGCAAATGAAATGAACACTTGAAATTGTACATCACCCATAAAAGGGCTGGGATTCTTCTACATTTCTTCTTCCAATGTAAAATTATGTAGATAAAATTCATAGAGTAATCATTGAACTTTTACTCCTTGGTGTTTACAACAGTTTATGAAATCTTAAATAGTTTTTAGTTTTATGGGTTTCCCTGCCTTGACAGCCTTGATTTTTAACTGTAAATACCTTTCTAACAAAAATAAAGCATAGTTCTTGGCAGGGGATTTGCATGGTAAAACATCTGTGTATAGGGAATAGAGAGTATCCATTTGACACATGACTGTTTCCAGTCTGCTCTTTATCTTTTCAGTTTTTTCTTCTACCCTCAGAAATTTATCGAAGGCTTTGCTTTCCGATGCGTTGATATCCCTCAATTGTTTTTGTAATTCCTGGTACCTCTGTTGGGGAATGGTTTCTTCCTCAAGCCTTTTTATGGTCAGTTGGGCCTGTGCTAGGTTCTCTTGAAGATTTGTCATATCAGGATTGTTTCCTATCAAACAATCTTTGGCTTGGATATCTATCTAGGTGCTTTTATTACAAGACTGAGTACCTATAGTCTGCATACCCTTATCATGGAATGGAATGGTTAAGGTCTGCATTCTTTTATTATGGACAATCGGATTTTCTGTCTGGGTGGCCACACTGTTGGAGGGTAATGCCTCCGTTTGAACAACTACGTTGCAGAAATGTGCATTCTCTGTTTGGGCAGCTGCTTCTGTAACAACTGCATGTTGTTCCTTATCAATTTGAATGAATATGGATTTGATTTGAGTCCTCGTAGCCCTTGTATTATGGAATTCAGTTTGAATGGCCGCATTCACTGCTTTTGGGGTTCTACTTGAGATTTTCCCCCTTTTTAATGTCCTTATATTCTATCTGAGTCTCTTCACTAAATTTTCAGCTTTTGATGTTCCTTTCTCAACATCTTTATTTCACTTTTCTTCTTTCTGGAAGGAACAGCTATTTCACCAACCATTTCTACTCTTACCGAGGTCGGTTGCTCATTTGGGTTTTGTTCTCCCAAGGTTGTGTCTTTACCTTGACTAGTCTCCAGTTCCTTTATTTGACCCACATCTTCTGTGTTTTCATTGACCTAACTAGGCTCTTCTGGAGGGATATCCCTAGTTTGGTCTACTTCTTGCTGAGTGACCTCTGCCCCTATTTCTACTTCACCAATTATTTCTTCTGATATACTATTATTATGGGTAGGGTTTTCTTCTGATTGCGTTGCTTCAACATTGAGGTTGATTAGACTTTCCGGTTGTATATATTCACTCATATTGGCCAAAATCTAGGCCAATTAGATCTCATGTAATGGGTCTTGTGGTGGACTTGTGCTAGAGTTAAGAGAAGTTCTGCTTCATCCCTCTCCTCTTCACTATTATGCTCTGTTTCCTCCTCAAGTTTTGATTCTTGGTTGTCTCTTCATTCTAGCTATAAGGGTTACTCATTTTCAGGGCTAGATAATTCTAAAGGTTGGATACTGCTACCTGGGAGGTTTTTAGCTGTTCCTAGGCTTGTCCTCAATCTGGAGGATCATCTACATTTTTGGGGTCTATTCACTGTGCTCGAGGTCCTTTTCCTTTTTGGGGCAGGTAAGGCTAACCCCCAGTCTATAGCAAACACTAATTCTTCCCAACTGGTTTGCTGCTGGGCAAGGTTATAGCTTACTATCAACTAAACTAGACAATGTTGACTCACAATAGTATCTATATGCTAGGATTTCTTTATGCTTTGAGTAGCGTCATGCAGCAAAAAATTCAAATATGTAGGCAAGTTTACAAAACATTTTTGTTTTCGAAATGCTAGTAATTTAAGGTGGCGTGGTCTTACCACATCCTTTCTTCTGTTGCATGTAACGTAGCTCTGAATTACTCTAGCCAGCTTTGTCCATGGTTCTCCTAGAGATGAAGGTTGGACTCCTTTACCTTTGACAACCAGGTTCTATCCCTTGTCCTGAAAGGCGGCCATGGCATCTTGAAGTCTCAATTTTTTATGTGTCCATATGGGTCTGACTGCTGGTAATCCAGACACCTCAGCTATTACTGCATCCGTTACTGTCATTCTCCTTCCTCTTATTATAGAATGAACATCCTGCAAATTCTGCAAAATTTAATGGGCACGGTTTCATTAGGTTGCTACAACCGTGTCAAATATGCAACCCATCCAGCCCTTACTAGAATTTCTCTGGCGGCATCGGAAATAGCTAGAATTTGTGTGTTAGGTCCCTATAATACTAGTGATGCCCCCATTAATATTGTAGTTGTATCCCTTATTAATATTGTTGTGCCTCTATTGTCCCCATATTGTTATTACTATGCCCCATAGAATGCCTCTATTATTATTTTTGTGCCTTTATATTATTATTGTTAGGTCGGCTTCGTTATATTGAGACCCCTTAGACTCCTATATATAGAAAGGAGGTTTTGTCATTTGAATCATCCAAGAATTGTTCATTTGTGTAAAGTAAAGGAGGTTGCCCCATCGAAGAGGCTGAATTCTAAGGCATTCAACTATCTTTTCTATCTTTTTGTGAGCTGGTTTCATAACATTTGGAATCAGAGCTTTGGATTCTAGGGTTTCGCTGCTCCAAATAGGTCATCGTGGCATTTTTTCTATAACTTTTTTTCTGCGACGTTTCAGAAGCAAAAAAAAAAACCCATTTAAGATGAAATCGCTGAACCGTGGGTCCAAATTTTAGATCTTTTCACTCTGTATTTGCGGAGATATGATCTGAGGAAGTTTGTCTTTTTGCAGACTCTTGAATTACATTCCAAATAGGTGACCTGGGGAAAATCATCATAAGTTTCTCTCTAAGAATTCGATTGAAAGTTTGTAAGAAGGTACAGAAAGAGGATAGACTGTAGCTTCTTGTATATATTTTTGAGAGCCAAAGGTTGAAACAGTGACACATGACACTTCATACAAGTTCGCTCTTCTGGAAAGGTCTACAGCCAGGTCATCTTGGGAGATTGTGCATAACTCTTCCTTGGAGAATCCAATTTGGATCAGACTTGTGGCATTGGAAAGAGGATGCAGAGGGCTACTATAGGTCACAATTTCAAAACTGGATGATTCGAAATTACGAAGATACATAAGATTCAATATCAAGCTCCTACAAAGTGAAAAAAGGTGTGTAGATTGTTTTAAATTTTTGCATAAGCTTGGTTTGAAAAATTAGTTTGAAGGAATTCAAAGGGCATAGTAAAGCATTATTATCGGTAATTGATGCCTTGAGGAAAGAAAATGCAAACACCTAGTAAGCAACCTGAAATCTCTAGCATGACTCATGAAAAAGAGGAAGAAATGCAACATGATAGATCAAAATTATGAGACCAAGTGCAACAAGTGTCATTTTCACAAAAAGTAACAGAATCTAAGATGGATGGTTTAAAGAAAGATGTATAAGCTAAGATGGATGGTTTAAATAAAGGTGTAGAAGCTAAGATGGATTGTTTAAAGAAAGGTGTAGAAGCTAATATGGATGGCATGGAAGCTAAGATGAATGGCATGGACGCTAAAATGGATGGCATGGATGATAAGATGGAAGAATTGAAGATAAATATGAATAAGTTGCTACAATAAATGGTCACTAATGGTGAAAGGGTAGTAAAGGAAACTCATGATGAGAACAAAAAAAATGTTAATCATGATTCCATAGACTCTATTGTTGGATCGAAGACCCACCATATTCCAAAAATCGATATGAGAAAGTTTGATGGCAAGGATCCCGCAACATGGATATTACAGATGGAGCAATTTTTCGATCTCAATAATGTGCAAAACACAAAAAGGTACCTATTGCAACTTTATATTTGGAACCAAGTCAGTTTGTATGGTATCAATGGCTTTGCTTTTGTAAAAAAATTATCACTTGGGTAATTTTCATGGAAGGATTGAAAGCACATTATGAGGACACAAAAAGCAACACATTTTTTTAACCAATTGATAAGTCTCAAGCAAAAGGTTTCAATAATGGAGCATATTGAGGAGTTCCAAAAATTGAACATAAGGGTAAAAAATATTCCAGAGGAGCATAGGATTGATATGTTCATAGGGACTTTAAAGGATAATATCCAAGATGTTCGCCTTTGGGAACCTAATTAATTTAGAGAAGGCATTCAGGTTAGCAAGAAAAATGGAAAGCAAAATTATGGCAACCAGGAAGCATACCACTCACAACTATAAAGATGGAAGTGTTGTTGCCCCTAGTCTTCCACAACCTATAAGGTTGACACCACCACAATTGGAAGAAAAAAGAGCAAAAGGGCTCTGTTATAGTTGTGATAGCAAATACACTAAAGGTCATAAGTGTGCTGA
>APFE030253809.1:145267-182785 GCA_000404065.3 Pinus taeda | reverse complement strand
AAGTTATTTAATTTCTTTTCCTATATTTTAATCATTTTCAATATAAATTTATGTTAAATTAATGTAAAACCATTAAAAGAAGTTTTATAATTCACCAATAGGTGTTTATATGTGAACTTTAGGTGGAACTTTAGATGGATGAAGGTAGGTGGACTTTTGAACGAACTATGTAGATTTAAAGTGCAGGGAATATGTTTCTTTTGAAACATTATCCACAGCTAGAATTTATACAGTGTAGTGTGGGTTGAGTGAACAGGGCCAACGCTAAGTGTTGCGGAGAGTATTTCTCGGACTCCATTATTTTCGGCCTATTGCTGCAAACTATTGTTGGTTTTGCTAGCTGGCTCGACAAACAAACAACCGTGTTAACCTGCAATAACCAACAGGGAATTTGGCAGTTACACCTATGAGGCAGAAGGGTGGATTTGTCAACCAACAGGAATTTCGCACACTTCCTTACCTTCAACAAACAAAAGTCGAGAAGTGTGCTTTGAATATTGTTGTGGAACCTATGTATGAAAATTACTAGTAACACCAACCCGAGGTGTAACTAGAGACAAAATGTGTTCGAACAACGGACAGAAACCTCGATTCGGGAACTCACCTATTATTATAACTTTTGTTAGTATCTTGGTCCTAAACCTTAGCAGCGTTAATCCAAATGCATAAATTAATGGCTAAAATTGTTAGAAAACCCTAACCATCTGATGCGAACAATGGAGTTATGAACGTTATTTACATGTTTGTGGCGATTACCTTGGACCTTTGGTGGGAGTTGGTGTTGTGAAGCTTGCAGAGGTCGGGTAGGCTCAAGCATCGTAGCGAATGAGGGTTTTGTCCAGTGGACGGGATAGGGTTTTGTTACCCTAACTTGCTGTCGCTGAATCACGACTGTCATATACATGATCCAATGTCTACGGTGGAGATTAGCCCTCATGCCAAACATTTGACCCGTAATTGCCAGTTGCAATCTCTTACCTTTGAAAATGTTCTAGGACCTAAACGTTGGTTAAGGCTTAGGAATAGGCCTGTTATGTGATTGTTAAAATGTGAATAATAATATCATTCATCGCCATGAGTATTTATGACCATTGTTTATTTTATAACCCAACGTGTTCTATGGATAGATGTTGCCTTGTTGATTAATAAATGAGTAGTGTATAACAAATTTTGTATACGTAATTTATTATTATTATTATTATTATATATTGCATTTATGTTGTTAAATTTCATGGATATCCCTATTACAAAGATCTATAAGAGATAGTTCAAAATCATAGTGTGGTTGTTGAATAAGTGACTAATTTATAGTTAGAGATGGTCTGACAACTCCAAAAATGTTTATAAGTTCAACAAAATGAATGTCTTCATTAAACTATTCATGTGTGTTCATACCAGGTCCAAAAGGAAAGGAAAAATGAGGTGGGCATGGCATTGAAATTAACAAGGTTTCATAAGAATTTCAACCCTATCCAAAAAATGTTATTATCATGTTGCCTATTGAAACTTGTTTGCCAAATATTTTCAACATTATCGTTGCATAACATAATTTCAAGATGATAGTGCCTGCTTTTCTTTTTCAATCATTAGAAAAAGAAAACTAGTAGTGTCCGCCAACAAAATGCAGTCTTTCAAATAAATGGAGAGGAAATATTTCAAATAAATGGAGAGGTGACGAGCACAATAATTTAAAAGAAAAAACAAAAATGTTTTTAATATTGATTATGCTTCAATAAAACAACTATGTGTACTCACCCTTTTGGTGGGGAACAAAAGGCCTTTAAATTGGATTTTGCATTAATAAAGAAGTCACACGTGTTTATAAAGCATGTATATTTTTAAAATGAAGATAATTTTTTCTAGTTATTGTTAAAGTAATAGATTAACTCTGAGATATGTTTGTTTCCTTCTATTTTGGGGTAATTTTCAAAATTTTCGCAAAAATTTCTAGGAATTTTAAGTTTTAGTCATATAAATTAATTTGTAGAAAATTGAGTGTGTCAATAATTTATTTATACGTTGCAAAAACACATTTCCAAAGAAAAAACTCTAATATTAGACTACTCTAAATTAATGTAATTTTATTTAATTATACATTAAAATTATGCACGAATTTATTTAGTTTCTATTTAATTAATACTTTTAAAAGATTAAATCTCTTTTAATTTATAAAGAATAAATTAATAATTTTTTAAAAAAGATTATGGGTCAACTTTAACTTCAAAAAAAAGGAATTACACATCTTATTGTAAAATGGACCATTTTGCTTATATATTAATTTCCCCATCTAATTAGAATATGAACTTATTAGAATTGGGATAATCTCAAATCCTTAGGAAATTGGTTGGGGGAGCCACATGGAACGAATCTAATTTAACTTGAGAAAGAAAGGAATTACACATCTTATTGTAAAATGGACCATTTTGCTAAATAAAATTCACTTATATATTAATTTCCACATCTAATTAGAATATGAACATATTAGAATTGGAATAATCTCAAATCCCTAGGAAATTGGTGGGGAGAGAGCCACATGGCAAAAATATAATTTTTTAAATTTATTAAAAGTTAGTCCAACCTAACAAACTCGGTAACACACTAAAGTTGTTTATAAACATTAAGACTAAGCATATGCTGAGCATATTCCCTTGAGAATCAATCTAGGGTGTCAATTAAAAAAATAAAATAAAAAGTCAAAAGATCCTCATCCACCTTAAGTTGGAAGTTGGATTAGGCATGATCGATACATACCTAAAGCGATCACAAAGTACCAGTGGAAGTTGGAATTTGGATTAGGTATGAACTTTGATACATAACTAAAGCGATCACAAGGTATCAGTGATGTCCAAAAATTCTATGGTTAGTTACAAACGACAGAACCATTGACTTGGAATGGAAACATTATGAATGAGACTTACGGTTAACCAACCCACAAAATCTTAGGCCGTCTGATAAAAAAAACCCTAAGATCTCGAAAGTGGAGCTCATGCTAAATGTGAGTGACAGAGTTAACTTGAATATTTTATTTATTGTTGATATTGAAATATTTTCTATATTTCCATATATAAGAATGTTGAAAGAGTATCACACAACTAACTTGGATAGACAAAATCCTAAATTCAACTTAATTTTGAATTTATCAAGTACTTGATGAGATCAAATGCCTCTACCTACACATTTTTCCTTAATTTTTAAGTTTGAAATTAAGATCAATCTTGACATTATATGTATACAAAATGTGAAAAGAGATTAACCGTTAAATAAAGTACATATCACAAACATTATTAAAATACTTATTAATAATAATAATCCCTTGGGTTTAATATTATACTATTGGGTTTATAATCCCTCAAATAATAATAATCCCTTGTGTTTAATATTATTCCCTTGGGTTTATTATTCCCTTAAGTTTATAATATCAATCATGGTCAACTATTGTCAATCATAACCAACCATGGTAAACTATGGTTGAATGTCACATTGTGATAAGGATTGTATCAATATGAAAATAACCCATGGTCAACCACATTTATTTTAGTGTTTATAATACTTATCTTAGGGTTTATATACTTTGGGTTTATAATATTAGTCCCTTAGGTTTACTATTATTCCCTTGGGTTCATAGTCTCTTGGGGTTTTAGTATTAATCCCTTAGGTTTATTATTCTATTTAGTTTATAATATCCATCCCTTGGGTTTATCATTCCCTTGGGTTTATAATATAAATTATGGTCAATCATGGTCAATCATAGTCAACCATGGTTAACCATGGTCAACCATGGTCAAATTTCGCATTGTCACAAACGTTGTCTCCATGTGAAAATCATGGAGAATCATGGTCGGTTGAACATCGCATTGTGACAAAGATTGTCTTGATATGAAAAACATCCATGGTCAACCATGGTTCGACGTTGCATTGTGACAAATATTATCTCGATATGAAAAACATCCATGGTAAACAATGGTCAAACATTCATACAGATTGTCTCAATATGAAAATAAATCATGGTCAATCATGTTTATTTTAGTGTTTATAATATTTATCTTATGGTTTATATACCTTGGGTTTATAATATTAGTCCCCTTGGTTTAATAGTATTCCCTTGGTTTCATAATCACTTGGGGTTTTAGTATTAATCCCTTGGGGTTTTGGTATTAATCCCTTAGGTTTATTATTCTCTTTGGTTTATAATATCAATCACTTGGGTTTATAATTCTCTTAGGTTTATAATGTCAATCATGGTCAACTATCATCAATCATAGGAAACCATGGTCGAATGTCGCAATGTGACAAGGATTGTCTCAATATGAAAATCAACCATGGTCAACCATGTTTATTTTAGTGTTTGGCATATTTAACTTAGGGTTTATGTACCTTGGTTTTATAATATTTGTCCCTTGGGTTTAATATTATTCCCTTCGTTTCATAATACCTTGGGGTTTTAGTATTAATCCCTTAGGTTTATTATTCCCTTCGGTTTATAATATAAATCCCTTAGATTTAGTATTGCCTTGGGTTTATAATATCAATCATGGTCAATCATGGTCAATCATACTCAACCATGGTTAACCATGGTCAACTGTGGTCAACTGTCGCATTGTGACAAAAATTGTCTCCATGTGAAAATCATGGACAATCATGGACAATTATGGTGAACCATGGTCAGCCATAGTTGATCATGGTCAACCATGTTTTATAGAATCAAACATGGTCAATCATGGTTGAATGTAGCATTGTGATAAAGATTTTCTTGATATGAAAAACATCCATGGTCAACCATGGTCCAACATTGCATTATGCCCAAGGTTACCTTGATATGAAAAACATCCAGAGTCAACTTTGGTCCAATGTTACATTGTGATAAATATTGTCTCAATATGAAAATCAACCATGGTCAGCCATATTTATTTTAGTGTTTATAATATTTATCTTAGGGCAATACCTTAAGTTTATAATATTAGTCCCCTGGGTTTAATATTATTCCCTTAGGTTCATAATCCCTTTGGGTTTTAATATTAATCCCTTGGGGTTTTAGTATTAATCCCTTGGGGTTTTGGTATTATCCCTTAGGTTTATTAGTCTCTTTGGTTTATAATATCAATCGCTTGGGTTTATTATTCTCTTAGGTTTATAATATCAATCATGGTCAACTATCATCAATCATAGCCAATCATGGTCAACCATGGTCAAATGCCACAATATGACAAAGATTATCTCAATATTAAAATCAGCCGTGTTCAACCATGTTTATTTTAGTGTTTGTAATATTTATCTTAGGGTTTATATACCTTGGGTTTATAATATTAGTCCCTTGGTTTTAATATTATTCCCTTCATTTCATAATCCCTTGGGGTTTTAGTATTAATCCCTTTGTTTTATTATTTCCTTCGGTTTATAATATAAATTGTTAGGTTTAGTATTCCATTGGGTTTATAATATCAATCATGGTCAATCATGATAAATCATACTCAATCATGGTTAACCATGGTCAAATGTTGCATTGTGACAAAAATGGTCTCCATGTGAAAATCATGGACAATCTTGGACAACTATGTTCAACCATGGTCAGTCATGGTTGATCATGGTCAACCATGTGTTATAGAATCAAACATGGTCAATCATGATGAATCATGGTCGAATGGAGCATTTTGAAACAGATTGTCTTGATATGAAAAACATCCATGGTCAGCCATGGTCCAACTATCAATTCATTGGGTTTATAATATAAATTATGGTCAATCATAGTCAACCATGGTTAACCATGGTCAACCATGGTCAAATGTCATATTGTCACAAAAATTGTCTCCATGTGACAATCATGGTGAACCATGGTCAACCATGGATGATCATGGTTGACCATGTTTGATAGAATGAAACATGGTCAATCATGGTCAAACGTCACATTGTGATAAAGATTGTCTCAATATGAAAAGCATCCATGGTCAACCATGGTTTGACATCGCATTGTGACAAATATTATCTCGATATGAAAAACATCCATTGTCAACCATGGTCCAACGTCACATTGTCATAAGGATTGTCTCAATATGAAAATCAACCATGGTCAATCATGTTATTTTAGTGTTTATAATATTATCTTAGGGTTTATATACCTTGGGTTTATAATATTAGTCCCTCAGGTTTAATATTATTCCCTTGGTTTCATAATCCCTGGGGGTTTTAGTATTAATCCCTTGGGGCTTTAGTACTAATCCCTTAGGTTTATTATTCTCTTTGGTTTATAATATCAATTTCTTGGGTTCATTATTCTCTTAGGTTTATAATATCAATCATGGTCAATTATCGTCAATCATAGGCAACCATGGTCAACCATGGTCGAATGTCGCAATGTGACAAGGATTGTCTCAATATGAAAATCAACCATGGTCAACCATGTTTATTTTAGTGTTTGTAATATTTATCTTAGGGTTTATATACTTTGGGTTTATTATATTAGTCCCTTGGGTTTAATATTATTCCCTTCGTTTCATAATCCTTAGGGTTTCAGTATTAATCCCTTAGGTTTATTATTCCCTTCGATTTATAATATAAATCCATTAGGTTTAGTATTCCCTTGGGCTTATAATATCAATCATGTCAATCATACTCAACCATGGTTAACCATGGTCAAATGTCGCATTGTGACAAAAATTGTCTCCATGTGAAAATCATGGACTGTCATGGAAAATTAAGGTCAACCATGGTTGATCATGGTCAACCATGTTTTATAGAATCAAACACAGTCAATCATGGTTGAATGCACCATTTTGACAAAGATTGTCTCCATATGAAAGACATCCATGGTTAACCATGGTCCAATGTTGCATTGTGACAAAGATTGTTTCGATATGAAAAACATACATGGTCAACCATGATCGAACGTCACATTGTGATAAGGATTGTCTCAATATGAAAATCAACCATGGTCAACCATATTTATTTTGGTGTTTATAATATTTATCTTAGGGTAATACCTTAGGTTTATAATACTAGTCCCCTGGGTTCATAATCATAGCCAACCATTGTCAAATGTCGCATTTTGACAAAGATTGACTCAATATGAAAACCAATCATGGTCAAGCATCCTTCAATGCCGCATTGTGACAAAGACTATCTCGTTTGTAGTATTTATCTTAAGGTTTATATACCTTGGGTTTATAATATTAATCCATTAAGTTTAATATTATTCGACTGAGTAAAATGCCTTGGGTTTTTATTATTATTACCTTCAGTTTATTAAATTGTGCTTAATTATTTATTATAATATTTTTTATGTGTTTCTATTTTATTTATTCTAAAATTAATTTATAATTGTTATTCATTAATTTATTATTAATAATATTATAATTTATATGTTGTTTATATGTCTATTATTTATTTCTAAAATATTTTAAATTTTGTTATTCATTAATTATCTTATTATTAATTATATAATATTAATAATATTATAAATTTTTTTAATAAATATATTAATAATATTGTATATATTATAATAATAATTGAAATTAGTTTTGATATATGTTTAATTGATTATTTATCAACCACATTATATTAATATAAATGTGGTTGTTGAAAACTAAGTATAATTAGTTTAACATTTTCAGAAAGTTATTTAATTTCTTCTCCTATATTTTAATAATTTTCACTATAAATTTATGTTTTAATCAAAACCATTAAAAGAAGTTCTATAATAACTCTCTATATCTTTAAAGCTAAAAAAAAATTAGTTAATTTTAATATAAATTTGTGTGAGATGACTTTACGTTAATTTAATCTAAAACCAATTCAAAATAATTTTATAATAGCAGTTTATATTTTTAAACATTAAAGAAATTTTGTATCTCCACATATATAACCCTTGAAAAATTTCTCTAGAAACACATAATACACCCAAAAATTATCACCCTAAAACTAGTTTCAAGGGTTTGAAACCATGCAATGCATCAAGATACTGCCCATTCTTGAGAAGCTGTATAAAATCAAATCACATTCCCAACTGTTATGGAAACTATTCTCTCCCTCTTAAGAGAATCATTACAAAATTGCGGGTTCTCTCCCTCTTAAGAGAATCATCACAAAATTGCGGGTTCTCGGTGTAGTAACTGACATGGCCACTTTTATAGGAATTATTCTGTCCCTCTTTAAGGGGTGCTCAATCATTACAAAATTGTGGGTCCTCAATGCAGTAATTGACAGGGCTGTTCTCATGATTGGGCGGATAAATTTTAGAACACCACATGAAATAAAATGTAAATTTTATGATTAATTAAAGGAGTTGTTTTTAGTGCGACTTTTTGAACTTTCCAGTCCTTGAATCTAGCGAAAAATTTGAGGTGAAATCTTGATTTGTGTTATTTAAATTGGTTTTTTCACTGTATATAAGGATTCAGCGCCCTGAAAAACACCTAGGGCATTTGGTTTGTGCAGGGTTTACCCATCAAACTTGTGATTTCAATAAATTCCTACCGGATTTTAGAGAAATTAGACTGGAAAAACCCACCTAAAAAGCTTCCAAAAAGTCACACTAAATTCAACTTGTTAATTAAATACCTCTGTATGCAGGTCGCACTAAAGACAACTCGAAATTCCAATCATATTTTGAAAAACACTGGTAGGGATTTTTGTTAATACAAGTAAAAGTTGTTAAAATTTATAATTTTAGGTGTCCTAGACATTTTTGATGGTGATGAATCCATTTCCACCATCAAAAATATGATTCAAACACTACATATACAAAAAATTTTGAATTTGTTTTTCTCGGATTCCAGCCACTTTTGGCTATCCAAACAATTCCTCCATCTCCATAAATGACTCCATTGAAATTTATCTCACTAACCTATGTACTTTCTTTTCCATAATAGAAAGAAGTTATTTTCTCTGAAAATAACTCTATATGTATGCAGCATGCAGTTGGCGCTATTCCACCTTGACCACGATTGTAATTATCAAAGTGTTGTTACATTTTTGGACTGGCTTTTCACTGAAACTTTTCCCAACTTTCATCACGGGAGACTTCTTGCCAGCCTTCTTCAATAAAGCAGCTTTCTTCCAGTTTTTGGTGCATCTGTTCGACTACGGCCGCACCCCATTGCAGTTTGGAACATTGAGACACATTAAGATACTTCAACAAACTCAAATGCTCCACATTGGGCACCATTTGTAAATTTGTAAATTAGAACACTAGGCCAAGTGAAGAGTTTGGAGGCTCGTTAAGTTCCCAACATTGGGCAACATCTCTAAATTGAACAACAGGCCAAGTGAAGAGTTCGGAGGCTCGTTAAGTTCCCAATCGAGTCTGGGAGATTTTGCAAAGTAGAGCACCCGGAAAGGATAAGACTTTGGAGGCCCGTAAGGTTCCCAAGTGAGTTTGAGAGCCTCGGCAAAGTGAAGCACCCTTTCAAGTCGAGCCTTTCGAGGCCCATCAAATTTCCAATCAAGTCAGGAAGTGTTTGCATAGAGGAGCACCTGCAAGCTAAGCCTTTGGAGGCCCGTCGAGTTCCCAACTGAGTCCAGAAGCGTCTGTAGAACGGAGTAGTAGCTCAATTCAAACCCCCTTGGAGGCTCGTTAGGTTGCCAACCAAGTCCAGAAGTGTTTGCGAAGTGGAGCACAGGCGCAAGTCAGACTTCGAAGGTTTGTAAGGTTCCCAACTGAGCCCGGGAGCATCTGCAAAGCAGAGCACTTGCGCAAGTGAAGACTTCGGAGGCCTATCAGGTTCCCAATCGAGTAAGGAAGCATCTGCAGAGAGGAGCAGTAGCACTGGCGCAAGTGAAGACTTGAGAGGCCCGTCAGGTTCCCAAACGAGTCTAGGAGAGTCTATAGAGTGGAACGTTGGTTTAAGTGGAGACTTTGGAGGCCCTCCAGGTTCCCAACCGAGTCCGAGAGCATCTGCAAAGCCGAGCACTCGCCCAAGGCAAGAATTTGGAGGCTCGCCAGGTTCCCAACTGAGTCTGGGAGCATTTGCACAGAGGAACACCCATGCAAGACAAGACTTTGGAGGCCTGCCAAGTTGCCGACCGATTCAGGGAGCGTCTTCAAAGTGGAGCAGTTGAACAAGACGTTGGAGGCCCGCCAGGTTCCCAACCTAGTTTGGGAGAGTCTACAGAGAGTAGAAACTTCCCAAATGAATACTTTCGAGGCCCGCCAGGTTCGCAATGGAGTCCAGGAGAGTTTGTAAAGCAGAGCATTTTCCACGGTTAAGCCTTTTGGAGGCCTTCCAGGTTCCCAACCAATTCTGGGAGTGTCTGCAAAGATGAAAACCCAATCAAATCAAGTCTTTGGAGGCCTGTCAATTTCTCAATTTGATCTGGAAACAACTTCATTTTTTCACCCCACCACAACTCAACGTGTTTTAAAGAATGCATATTAAAGAATTCATTTGGAAAAATTTCAAGATCACTCATTAACAGGACATTTTTTTCCAGGTGGTTCAGCTTCCCAATGGACTTTGGAACATTTGAAAGGGGAGCCTTAATGCACAATTCCCTCAACTGCAGAGGTTCTGCAATGTTCACATACATTATTAAAGTGCATTTGACACTGTAAATGTAATAGGCAGTGTGGTATAGGAAGACAATTCTTAAATGCAATTAATTTTTACAATTTGAAGAAAAAGCAAAACATATCTGGAAAAATTTAAGAGGAATACCTGAGATTCGTGTCGCCAGAGTGTTTTCAAAAATTCGTCCTCTATATGTAAAACTCTTAAATTGTTTATTGGAATCCAAGAGGTAAGTAGGTGTTCAGACAGTTTCACCAGTAGAGATATATTAGGTGTTGTAACTACTGGCAAGCATCGGATAGGCAATTAACAAAACAACCTTTAGCCTTAAGCAACTGCAACCTGCTCATATTACTTAATAAACAAGTCCGAGCAGGCTCCTCTGGATTTGCTAAAGATTGTTAAAGTTTTTCCACATATTATTGATGGTTTTCGAAATATTCTTCAACCTCATTTCCTTCGACCATGCTAATTCCATGCACCTGAATTGTTCACTCAGAGCTGTTAGAAACAAGATTCATTCTTGCAAAGTTTTATGAATTCAAAACTAGCTAGACACAATTTTGATAACTTGATA
This sequence comes from Pinus taeda, assembly GCA_000404065.3. Lineage (NCBI taxonomy): Eukaryota > Viridiplantae > Streptophyta > Pinopsida > Pinales > Pinaceae > Pinus > Pinus taeda. The sequence continues at coordinate 171,709 of APFE030253809.1, read as the reverse complement.
GAAACACTGAAGACTCTTTGAAAAGATCTTGATTATTGCATTACAAAACATAAATATTTATACAAAACCTTGCAGGAAATCTATAGGGGTTTTACAGACGGTCATTAACTTCCTATCTAATTTTGCTGACTACCACGCTCCTTGCCGATTGACACCAACTACTCATCGTCATATAATAAAGATGGACGCTCATGATTATTATTCTAACACCTCCACTTAATCACGACAACCTAAACTTTAACTTGTCTACTGCTCTAAGTCTCAGCGAGGCTTACAACAAAACATTTCATTTTTTCCTTCTTGCTAAAGGGTTCATGCTTGTTCATTCGCTGATGGAGTTTCATCTCCACCTTTCTCACTTTCCTTATGAGCCTCTTTTACTCCTTGCTTAGGTACTTAACATGAAATCCCTCTTCCATATTGGGATGCAAGGCAACATCCCAAATAGTGAAAACAAGATAATCCACTCCATGCTCTCCCTACTTTCCATGAGGAGCCACTAAAATGCAGTCATCTTCGAACATGAGCAACCTCTAAACAACATCCATAGTCATATCCTCCACTATGGAAACTATCTTAGAAGTAGATCCAATCAAATTTCTAACAATGAGGTTCGTGGAGAAGCAAGTTCTTCTCTCACTAATTGCAAGAACATGTGGAATACACTGCTCATGATATTCATGGTCATCGATAAAACCATTATGTTTATCAAATAATTCTTACTCAAAAATAGTACCGGAATAAAAAAGATATTACCTGGCCCAAAAATACTTCCAAATCGACTCTTTAAAAATGCATCATCAAAAATATCACTATCAAACATTATTCCACTCATTGTACTGAGTACAATTACACTGGTGATTTTCTATGTAGCTCTCCACCCACGATGGCCACTTCTTTAGGTAGTTCCTCTGCTCCTCCATGCCTCTTCCAACAACAGATGACCATGAAAATCAGATGTAAACCCTCATCTTAATCTTCAATAAGAAGTAGAACGGCTGTTACGCAACACAGCTCCTCAAAATGACACCGGCTCGAAACTCCACACCGCTAAAGCCACTCCAGCTCCACGTAGCTTCCCAGCATTCCCTGGTACACAATGCTCACACCACACAATTTATGTTGGCTGCTTCTCTAGGCTCAACGTTCCAACACTAATACGCCTTTGGAACTGCGCTCTCCAACAATTTCTTCAAGGGATCAGACAACGAACAATGCCCTCCGTGCAGCTCACTGCAACAAACAGATTCACAACACTCCCAGGTGGCACACAATCCACAATTTTTCACACACAAATTGAATCTCGCTCCCCGAGACCTTCACAGGTGTCTCCACTCCTCGGCCTTTACGCTCCTTGACGCTGAGCAGTGCGCTATCGCACTTCAACTCCACCTTCACAGCGTCTCCAGATAGTCACTGCTCTACTCCAATGGCTCCAACGGCCTTCAAATAGCAACGCAGTCTCTTCTTTATGGGAAGAGAACACTAAATATCTTGCTCCTTATCACAGCGTCAATGCTCACCTCAGGGTTCATCACAAACTCAGCATGAGCCCCAATTAACAGCGGTCTCTCCACTTCACGTCTGCATTTACACATCAACAACTTTTACGTGCTCCAAGCTTACATACAGCCACACCACTGAGCCCACAAATCTGCCTTTTAACAACTAACCAATCAAGCTTCTATGTTGCTTTCCACGATAGCATCTACCTCAGAGCTCACGGTTTGTACATAGCGAGATCTCTCACAACTCACAATGCGGGTTATGCCTCCTCCAACGAATACCCAGCGCACTGCTCCAACTCAAAAGGCCTACTGTAGGCTCAATGCACAACATAGTCTTCGACTAGGACACTGCAATCTTCCTCTCAGCTCACCTGAGCTCTGATAGCATGAACACTGAAGACTCTTTGAAAAGACCTTGATTATTGCATTACAAAACATAAATATTTATACAGAACCCAGCGGGTAAATCTATAAGGGTTTTACCGACGGTCATTAACTTCCTATCTAATTCTGCCGACTATATCCGCTCCCTGCCAACTGACACCAACTACTCACTGTCATATAATAAAGATGGATAGCTGATGATTATTATTCTAACAAACTTGGGGTTATTTTGGAGATAGGTGTTGAAATTTCTGGGCATTCCGAACAAAATACAGTGGAAAAATCCTCTGTTACCACTGTTGGGAATTTGCTGATAAATTCCGAAACAAACAAAATATGAACAGAGAATAATACTCTGTTTTGAGAATTTCTGATAATTCCAAAACAAAAGAACAGAACAGAACAATGCTCTGTTTTTACACAGCGAAAACAGAAAAAAAAAAAATCGCTTTGCTGAAACAGGTGTTTCAGCAACGTAATCGCTTTGCTGAAACTGGTGTTTCAGCAACGTAAAAATTTCGTCAGTTGCTGATCGTGGTGTTTCAGCAACACGATTTTGACGTCAAGACTATTTTTGACTTACGGTGTTTCAGCAACACGATTTTGACGCTAAGTCACTTTATGGGCGTCAAAATTACTTATAAATTTACAGAGTAAAATCAAAGTGTTTTTAACACTCGGTGTAACAGTAACTGAATATCAGCAAAACAGTAAACTTGTATTCATGAACAGTAAACAAAACTGATACAAAAACTTAGTTGTTACAAGAGGAACGCTTCAGTTCCAGAAATCAATTTTCACTAACTCAGAAAATCGCAGGTTCAGCATTGTTGTGCATTTACAGAAGAGACACATTCTTTCTCTCAGAAACAGAACTGCTGTTCTAAAATTCTTACACTCAGACAGAAAACAGAACTGTTGTTCAGAAATCTCTTGCACTGCCTGGTTAATAAACAGAACTGCTGTCCTAAATCACAGAAAACAGAACTGTTGTTCTTTTCTGCTTACGCTGCCTCACTTGCACTTCTTCTCATGAGAAAATAGGATTGTTGTGCGTTTCATTTATAGGAAAAATAAAAATCTGTTTTAAACAATAAACTAAGTAAATATCTGTTGATCTTTATCTGCGTATTAATTGCTGAAGAGGCGGTGAGGCGATGATGACTTTTACAGCAAAAATAAAACGGATGTCTGCAGGGGATTTAATTCTGCAAAATATCAGGGAACTTTTACGGCACCGAACAATCTGAAATTAATTGCTGAAGATCAGATTTTGTTCTGCATTAATTGTTTGCAGTTGGAATTATACATTATACATTCATGGATGTGCACCTTGCTCAAATATTTCATTATACATTACCATGGTTCTTATGTCTATACAATATGTAGGACAAATACTAAACATAATAATGGCATGGACAGATGAGCGTACGGGCTGCCATGATGATACATTGTATTAATTGTTTGCAGTTGGAATTATACATTATACATTCATGGATGTGCACCTTGCTCAAATATTTCATTATACATTACCATGGTTCTTATGTCTATACAATATGTAGGACAAATACTAAACATAATAATGGCATGGACAGATGAGCGTACGGGCTGCCATGATGATACATTGTCGCATATGGGTGAGAAGAGTTCCAAATGGAAGCATTAGAGGTTGTCAAGGACAAACAACCTTCACAATCAGACTGTGCTATAGTGATATAAAATATTAAACTTACAACAACTTCTTGCGTAAGCATTCCATGATCCATGTTTAGAATATATGTGCCCCCGCCGACATATATGGATGAGGCTGTAGACTAACACAACACTTAAATGAAAGTATGTACGAGGAGGTGGTGGTGTGGTTCCGGAGTTATAGTAAGCTTGAACATAAAAAACGGGTAACACGCCACCTTACAAATGCCATCTCTATGATCAACATAAAGTATAATAGACCCGCAAATTTTAAAATATATTTTTTTTCATTCGATATAAAGCAATGATTGATTAGTTTTATCGCTTGGAATGTTGCAGACCAGTCAGGATAAAGCATGGAAGTGTTTTTTGGAGGTTGTTACTGCAATATGTCAAACAAAATAAATCAAATAGACCATGGGGAATAAAAAATTGTATTCTTGAGAGTGATAGTTACATAAGAGAAAGCAAATTGAAATGACAGATAAACTGTGTGGATGTCTTAGTTTTTTCGTTGGTGTCCCCATCTCTCCTATACCCACAGGTAAAATGAGTCTTGGTTCCTAAAATTGATCTTTTTCTCTACAACAAGATCCCCCAAAATATATTTAATCTATATGTTGCACAATAATACACCTACCATTCATTAAAATAGTGTCAAATATGACAATATCCTTGTTGGCAACAAATGCAAACATTTAACCAGCACCATCTTTGCAAGTTCTCACTTCATCTTAATGTTGATTGACATGACGATTCATGAATATGTCAGTTTATGAATATCAAAGTTTTTAGAAAATGGCACCCATTTCCTTTCGAATTATGTGGTTTCAGAAATAGCTTCAAATGATAGAATTGTAGCTCTGATGTTGTCAGACACAGCATGAAAATTTATGTAGCCGAAATTCCATAGAAAGAATTGACAAAACAACAGTTGCCATGACAAGAGGAGGTTCCTTCATCGGATCAACTATGCTGACAAAGATATCAACAACAACCAACTCAGATGGATCTCCTTCTTTATCATATTTGTCACAAAATAGGGGTATTGTAAGCAGTTGCATACAAGTTTCTCATTGACTAGACCATATCTTTAGGAAATTAAAAACCATCTGGAACTATGTGAGTCGAAATATTTCTCTAGGCAATAGTCTCACCTCAAACAAAACCTGTCAAGATAAGTTTCCCTAATCATGCCAAACCATTTAGGAAAGAGATGAAGAATTTAGGATAAAGTTCTTTTGGTAACGATATTTTTCATATTGTACGAAAGAAGTTCTCTTTGTAAGGATGTACTACAATATGTAATATACTATGTATTAAAAAGTATTTTCTGCATTGAAACAAAGGTTGCAGTTTTCTCACTTCAACCATTTTAGCTTTTCTCCAATTATGCTAAAAACCTTAGACCTGCTAAGACTAAAACGTAAAATTAAATAAAAATACATAATCAATATCCACAAAATGGAATACTCGGTTACAAAGCCTTAGTATGTGTTCAATGATAGAACCCTCCAAATAAACAAATACAGTGAAGTATGTCATTTAACATGATTGAGTTTCGAAAATTACGATATATTGAAGGGTTTTCCTGTTAAAAATCCTTCTTAAATGGGTTGTAATCCATCTCGAAATGATTCAACACTGGAATGGAATCGATCACATTCTCATCAAAACCAACAACGTTATCCTCGGAATCATGCTAAAGCATACCTGCATCCACGGCCTTGGCAGTGGCGTAAACCTCCATAACCAGCCTTCAAGGATTCGACCACCAGGGTCAACAATGCATCTTTGCGGGGCTTGAGAAAGCTCTCCACGGGATCATTTTTCTCATCCGCAATTTTTTCCATCTTAGATTTTCAGAATTGAAATGAGGATATGAATCTGGAGTCAAGCTGCCGCTGCTACTCATTTCAACTGCGTGAAAAAAAGACTATCGATCAAACAAACAAACATTTTATATCCTTCGTCGCCATTCACAATCGCTCATGTAAAAACAATTAACTCAATCTGTGATACATTTATTGTTATTCATAGTTTCCATTTAAAATAAAATAATAATAATAGAAAAATGACCGGATTGTTTTCATATGCTTGCAATACATTGGCCAACCTTATGAACGATTCAACATTTGAACAATATCAAAACCACCTATTTATTTTCACACATGTGAATTTTCAAGGAATAATCACCTATTTAGGTTAAACGTCTTCATATTAGGGATCTTACATTAAAATTATTAAAATTATTGGTTCATTGTATTTTATCATAATGGTAGTGATTTTATAGTATAACCTTTATGCTATATGTGTTACTATATAGATAAATAATTTGTAATTTGGTGATGTTTAATTATTGCATTAAATTTAGATCTGTATGGATTACTCGTAATGAAGGTTCATGTTGGTTATTAATTATATATGAGTTGTAGAATTCTTATGGATAATTACAATCATATCAAGATTAAGTCTCATATGATCTCAAGTCTTGCTGAGACTTTCTTCTTCTTAGGGATTGAAAATTCTAGTGCATAGACTACAATAGACCATATTTGTTGAAAATTGATGCAAACATTGGTATGAAATTGAGATGAAAACTAGTTGTGCTATTGGGACCCTTTTTGTCAAAGTGTATGACAACTTGATATCTCAATTAGTAAGTTGACTAAGAGTTATGTTTAGGGTTGGTGCTTCAATTACAAATTTATTTTGAATTAAGAATCATACTAATCAATAGTCTTATTTATTTCATGATAACCATGACTCTTATGAGGTATTACACATAGCATTCCTTGGGGATTTATTCGAATAGTTGAGTTGACTAGGAGAGAAATAACAACTTACAAGGAAAACAAGGAGAAAGACATGGAATGCCTACGATTTGGTTTTGTTGTTGTAATTAAATCACAAAGCCTAAAGAGAAACATACTTTTCGGCTAATTACCATATAAAGTTAGAATATTGAGTTTGTAGTAGAGTTGAACTAGTTCCTTAAAATCAAGAGTAGCTCAAGAAAGGAGCTCATGAGAGGTTGGTTAAGGAGATTCTTACATTGTTAAAGAATACTGTGGTGGGAGAGGACTCATGTCCTTTAGTTCTGCACCCACTGAACTGTAAGAACCAATGCTTGGGGATGACATAGAAAGGATTGAATAAGATAGAATAACTAAGGGAATAAAGTGCCATCGAGGAAGCACATGCTCTAAAGTGGGAAAAATGGGGTTTGAAACAAAATGTCATAATTAAGAAGTGGTGGATCAGTAGGCTGAAGGATAGTCATCATCATATTATGGAAATGAAGTGGAGTATTAGTGAGGATGGAGACATAGGGACACGAGTAAAAGATTTTAAAACATTTCAAACTTGTCGAGAGAATAAAAAACATTTGTTCAAAGAGGGGGATTTAATCATTATAAACAATGAGGAGAGAAGAATAGGTGGGATAATATGTATACAAAGTTGGAAGAGGAAATACAAGTGATGACACAAGGAGGTATGCATGCTTTATTAGATGGAACATGATTGTCAAGAAGGAAGCCTTAGTTTGTAAGGTATTTATTAGCCCATGGATAGAGATATCATTACAAAGGTAAAAAAGGAAGAAACACTTGCTAATGTTTTTATTTTGTTTGAACTATAGGAAGGTCAATTACTATACATGCTACACCCTAATAAAAGTGGATCCAATCCAAACCAACCCCCCAATGAAACTTGAAATCCTAGAGGTAGTTGCAATTTTTTCTTATACATCTCTCTTAAAAGGACATTCTCTTAGTAGTTTGGAGTATAGTAGTAATGAAAACAAAAATGAAGGTGGAAATACAAGTAAAAGAAGTCGCATATGTTATTTTTTGAATTCTAGTTCCATTGGGGGAGTAGGCTTGATTATTCAAACAAATCTAAAAGTTTTTATCTTGTTGAATAATCCAACCAACAATATGGTTATCATAGTTTCAAGATATTTATGAAGGGTGATGGTGATGAAAAACTACATTGGCTCTTATGTGGATCCATCTCAAGGGTACAAATAATTATAGTTCTAGAATGTAAGTCGATAATGTTCCTAACCACATTTTGGTTGAAGCTTCTCTAATGGTGCATGAAGTTCATACAAATTGATCCCTAGGGTTTAGTTAAGGCCTTAGATGAACTAAAGGTGAGATTTACATATAAGTTCTAGAGGATAAACATTGAACAACTTATTTTTACTAAGCTAAAGGAGATTAAGAAAATGTTTGGAGACAGTTCTTGGTAGTGTGATGAAAAATTAAAAAAGTTGATCAGCAAAGTTTCCTATACTATCCACGAAACTCAACACAAAGAATGATTCATTAAAATTTTGTTTCTATTTAACACTACACCATTAACACAATAGACATGGGTTACATAGAGGGATGCCGTATATTATGCCATGAAGATAGAATCTTATAGTGTGATCATCCATTTTACTAAAAATTTCCATGCGTGGTAGGATCTAATATATAATTATGTTAGGAGTTCCTTCTAGGTAAAGGAGATTGGTATTACTATTGCTAAAGGGGGTGGACTACAAGGATACATTAGTAGCTATTAATGGAAGAGCGTCACTTAAATAACTTATTTCAAGATTTGTAATTATCCTCTAGAAGGTCTTATATAGTATTAGAGGAGGAAGTTGGTTTCCTTGTTTCCCTTTAATTTTGTAGAATTTCTAAATACATCACTAGGGTAGAAAATTTTAGCAATTTTGAGTAGAGGTTATAACATTGTGTGATTTTTAGGGGATTTTAATTTATCTAGAGAGTTTTGGATTTAATTGTCTCATAACGTAAAAATAAATCCCCTAAGCATGAAAATGTGAGAATGAGAATGGTTAGAAAATAAATTTGTAGTCCTATTGAATGGGCACTTCTCCTAGCTCATGTTCCTAAAAAAAATTGTGTGATTGCATGTGAATTGAGTTTTACTATATGACTATCTAGATCTATTTAGTTATACTATGGATGGATGAGACCCTTTCGAGGCCTTTTATTTACCGTAGTTTGTTGTCTAATACTAGTTCTAAATATCTTTTTATGTCACAATGAATAGTTGATGAATTAGTAGTTAATAATTCATGTACAAATTTTCAATTTCATGGAGATTCATGATTGATTATGAGTAATTTGGATGTAGCTATGCCTTGAATGTTGAACAAGGTCAACATATACAAACAATGCATGGTGAAAACATGGGATTGCAATGTTTGGGGGGTGTAGCATTCCAAGAAAAGTAAATCACATCATGATTGAAGATGAATCGATATCGCCAAATCATTATGGTATGTAAGCATCCAGCAAAAGAGTTGTTGATAACCTATTATTCATTTTGGCAACACTAAAATTAAGGTGTTGGTAAAACATGAAGAAAAGATGGAGCATTTAGGATCATAACCTTGCATTCACAAAGTGATTAGAAATCAAAGATTAGATAGAGGATGCGCTCAACCTAAGAACAAAGCATCGATTAGATGAAAAAAAATTGAGTTTTATGAATAGGCTCATCATATTCAAACTTAATTCATAGTGGCTTGTTTACAAACAATATTTTTCAAATTATTTTAATTGTTTCTTCATAAACATGAAAAGCATTGAAGAGAATTTCATATAGAAACACATCCACGTTTTAGTGTTTCCTTACCCTCATTATATTGGTTAATGCTTATGATTCAAGTTTTTGGTAAAAATACTTTATCTTTGTTATTAGATAAAATATAATTTTTGTTAGGGGTCACAGGTGCAGGAGGGGTGATACACTACCTCGACAAACATGGAGAAAGAAGACATGCTTGGAATTTAGGCACAACCACAAAATATAAAGTTGAATTCCTAGCATTGTCTAAAGGATCAGACATCACCATGAAAAAGGCATAATGATTCTCAATATTATTGCGGACTCTATGATATCCATTAGAATGATTATGAAGTCTCAGTCAACAAATTACTCTTTCTCCCCCCACAGTGAGAAGAATTCTTATTCAGTTGGAAATTTTTTATGAAATCTCCATTTACCTTATGTGAATGAATTTAAATGGGGAAGAAAATGGTCTAGCTAATCGAGGGGTGGAGCTAGGCATTATAATATTAGAAATAAATGGAATTGTGTAAGGTTTAAACCACATGCCATCAACATATGAAATCAAGCCTCGAAGAAAGATCCATCAAGGATGGTTGTAGATAGAAATATTGATCCAAGGCATTAATCCCTCACCTATATGGCCAAGTGGGAGTGATGATATTTAAGAGTTCCCGTGGAGGCTCAATATTTGTATATGGTATTACCATGCACGATCCATTCAAGATGAGGGAAAAATGGAAGAAACCAATACCCAATGCCATAGATTTACAGTGAGATGCATTAATGAAGTTAGGTTTCCTCTTTCCATCCCTCACATCTCCATGAATTATCTAAAGGGAATGTTAGTCAAGTTTCTTATGAACGAAAAGCCTATGTTAAATATGGAGCTCAACAAGGATATTAGTTGAATGGTGGAAAAGGAGCATAATGGTTGGATTCTAGATGGAGAGGGTCTATATATATTAGTCCCATAGGACAATTAGGCATCCCTATTTAATTTGTCATAGTGTTATTCTCACAGTGTTCTATTTCAATTGATGATGGTGTTGGAAGGTTACCAACAGTTGGAGTTTGATATGGAGAGGTGAAAGAACGTAGAGACGTTTCTCTTCAAGTTACTAATGGGAAGAATCCACTTCCTAACTCAAAGGATAAGGTTTCTATAGAACTACAAGGAGGCACTTAATTTGATAGTTAGTTACTCTCATGGACACTAGTGTATTTTCTTGGTGATAGATGGAAAATTTTCATGGCTTGAAGGGAAAGTTGGGAAAGGAGCACCTTTTTATGCACTTATCTCGAATATTTTCCATGTACCCTTGTACACATCTCGATAAAAATCTCTCAAGCATATCATTCACCAAATATTATTGACCTAGAAAGGGTGTAGTTGCACCTAAATTTTTCCCATTGATTTCCTTTGATGCATAGAATGTTGACAAATCATAGACTATTGATGTTTATCTAAGAACTTGGGTGTTTTCACTTTAGTCTTAATAAGATCTATTTCAAAATATATATCAAGATCTAGTCCCTGTGTTTATGTTATCGACGCATTGTTTAATGCACAACAAAATTTAAAATCTACCAATCTAAATAGTTGTCCTTTCCATGCTTTTGATCTATATATATGTCCTTGCTTATCGACATCCTGTATATTAATTTTGGTGCATCAAGAGGTTTTTTAATATTCTTCTACATTGGTAATAACCCCGCATGCATAAATAATAATCCAAGGGAATCTCAATTCATGCCAAGAATTATCAAGTGCCAAATTGTGCTAATGTGTGCTAGGGAGTGTTATGGCATCTTATGGAGTGGCACAAGTTGTGCTGAGGAATTCCAAGGAAACTTAAAGGAGCACCTGATCAAAATTCATGGAAATGAAAAAATAAGAGGGTGTGTAGAGGACTGTAAGTGAGTGCCAACTGTGACAAGGAGGGAGTGACAAGACATATTTCTAAGCAATGTCAAGGCATGCTAGGAAGTGCCAAGGTGTGTTAGGGATCCCCAATGGGTGCTAACATATGCTAGATAGTGCAAAGGCATGCCAATGCATGTCAATACGTGTTAGGTGCTAATGCATGGCAAGACATCGTAGGTACTAAGACATGTGAAGATGTGTGAGATGTAAGGGTGTCTCAATATATGCCATGCAGTGCTAGGAAAACAAAAGGGAGCACAAAGTTTATAAATTGCTAGGAAATGAACACATAAGACTGTTAATACCAATCTATGTCAGTGCATGCCAAGGAGTGCCATAACATGCTAACTAGGAGTATAGGGTGTGCTAACACATGTTAGGGAGTGCTAGGGCATGCCAATATGTGCTCAGGAATATCATGCATGGTAAGAAGTTCCAAGGCATATTGCTAGGCACGAAGGCATGTTAGAGTGTACTATTACATGAAAGCTACCAAGGTGTGCCAAATAGTGTAGAGAATGGTTATATCTCACTTATTAATATAATTAAATAACATTTATTAATTCTAAGAGGGACATGCTAGGCACACCAATACTAGGTGCCAACATGTGCCAAGTTCCAATGTGAATCAGGGAGTGGTAGGCCACATCGAAGAGTGATAATGTGTGCTATAGAGTGCCAACACATGGAAAGGAAGATTAGGGAGTACTATAGAAAAAAGTGATCACTATCTCAAAATGCATGAAATGAGTGAATATGAGTGTGTGCTATCAAGTGTCAATGAGTGCTACGCGTGCCAATAGAGTGATAAGGTATGCTAGGAAATGGTAAGGCATTCTAGAGAATACCAAGGTATGTCAAAAAGTTCCAGAGTGAGCTAAGGAGTTCTAGGCCGTGCTAAAATGTGTCATCTATTACTAAGACATGTCAGGTTCTAAATCATGCCATGATGTGTAGGGTAGCTGGGTCTATGAACTTATGTCAAGGTGTGTCAAGGAAGCAAAGGGAGAACCAACTTAAAATGTAATGAAATAAACACATAATAGGGTTATGTTGTAGGGATTGCAACACCCTCCAAAATTTTGTCTTGCACAAAAATTTTAGAGCCTTCCTTGCTTATTCTTTTGATGGTCACAAATACTCAAGCTCAATCCTTAAGCTCTATTAGAGTCTTTTTTACCTATTTTCTTGCTTAACCAACTGTTTTCTTTTGGCATGTTGATTGCTTTGTCATGATTACAATCATGTTCTGGTGATTTCAAAAGTTTTTCTTTGTGTGTCTTGGTTCTCCTAGCTATGTGAACATTATTTTTACTCACACAAAAGGTTATAACATTGTTGCACAAGTGTTTTCATGGTCATCCAAAGGTCTATCGTAGGTGTCGTAATTGTCACTTTCAGCTCTAGATAGCCCCACAAAGGACCATTCTTTGTTATGTTGTCTTGATGCTTAGTGTTGCCATGTTGTCGAAGTACGCTAAGTGTGTCATCACAATGTTTAGTCATCACTTCACTTCACTTCACTCAACCCGGAATGAGCTACACTACGTAGTATTTGCCCTTAGTGGTTCTTCTCTAGTTCCTAGAACTGCACAATGCTTCAGGCTATCCTCAGGATTAGTTGCACTACATAATCCTAGAGGTAAGAAACCTATCTTCCTTCCTAGAGCTACACATAAATTGTCTCACTATCTATTCAAATTGAAAACATCACAAGAAAAGTCATCAAGCCTCCTTCCTTCTAGCTAGAACCCCACATTACGTGGAGACTTGAGTTTACTCTTCTCCCAGAAGTTGCACAAAGATGTCCTCCTAGCAACTTCCATCATTCACGAGTTGCTTCTGTCAAAAACTCTGTAAAGGTTTCCTGTGGTCCCTCTGTTGTTCTGACGTGTCTTCCCTCAAAAAATTATGTAGAGATGTCTGTTAAGGTCCCATCTTGTAGCTACCACTAGTGTCCTTAATTGTGAAATTGTGCCTCCTAGTGGCCTCTGTGTAGGTTTCCTCTACAATGAAGACTGTGCCCTAGAGTTCCATGCCCAAGCCTGAGTTACGCTCTGTGCAATCTCAGTGATCAGTCATCCTTCTTGTCAGTTGGAACTACTAAATGTGTCCCAGGACCAGAACACAGAAATCAAAGCGTCATTCTAGACTTAGAGGTTTTGGACTTGATGTCATCCTCTCATGAGTGAATTGTTGGAATAGGTACATTGGTAGATCATGGTAAGATGATGAAAAGTATGAACAAGGAGCACACGTGCTAGAAGACTTACTTGCAGCTCGACAGTGAAAGAAACACATGCATGAAACCATCTTGCAAGACCAAGACGTTCAAAGAATCTGCAACATCGAGCCATTAGGAGGATAAGACAAAGCACACATGAGAATACATCCATCACTTAGCAAGCAACAGATTGACATGCACACCATAGCCATCCAGTACATGTTAGTATTGTTCTATCAATTTCTATCATGAGTTGTCAAGGCCACATCACCACTATGGGAGGTATACATTGTAACTCAATGTAATGTAAAGTCAAAGTCCAATGGAAGTACCAAAGAAGTTGAAGAGTCATGTCAATTGAAAATTCATAGGAAGGTCAATGGTCATGAGGGTAGTGCAAGAGTCACAAGGGTTAAGCATCACCATTGGATATATATATATATATATATACCCCTCACTGTATCAGAAAGGAATTTTCACCTTGGCTCCTCCCACATATGCTTGAAAGTTTTCAGCCAGTTCTTTGACGAGAGAGGTGTGGATCTAATGTCCTACTAATGGGAGTAGTGACATATCGGGCACAAATGTGTCTTAGGAATTTTTCTCAATTTAGAAGCCTGTTAAGGCCAACAAATTTTCACACATGTTTTGTAGATGTTCGTAAGACTACTCTTAAAACATTTGTAATGCATGGTTTCTTAACCTGTACTAAGATAGTTGAACTACTTTGGTTGTTTTAGTACTTACATTATTGAGAATGTGTTGTACTCATTATCACTATTGTCTCATCCTCATGGACTACTCCGCAGGACATTAGACAAGGCTATATTGTTTACCGGTTATAACCACCATCACATCCATATGGATTACTCTACTGGATGATGTACATGTTTTCCCCTTCACCTCAGATTTAACAATTGTCGCATCCATTTTGGACTACCTCGTTGGATGATGGAAAGGCCCTTTCTGGTATGCATGTGTCTCTTCTTAGGTGGCACTACCTCCTCTCACTTAGAGGCTCACTTTTCTCTCCCCCTTTGCAGTAAGAGAACCATGAAATAGTTACATTATGCACTCACTAGGTGCATGTACCTTTTTGTTTGAAGATACTAGCACAACACTCTTATGTGTTAATAGCTAGATCCAAGGCATATCCCTAATTATATGACAACGGGGCCTTTATAGAAGATGGGACTCCTACACCAAACAGTTTGAGGTCTAGTTTGGGCTTAAGATCTGGGAGATCAATTGGTTGATGGATTTCCAGCACTGTCAACAAAATGGCACTAGAAAGAGGGTCAGACGATAGGTTATGCCTGTAGAGTTTCATTTGAATCTCTCATTTTAAAATGACTCTTCCTGAAATAATAATCCAAGGATTTGTTTCTAAATAACTTAATTATACCATCCCTAGGGAAGTCGTTCATGACCTATCTGAACTTATGTTCAATGGTGAGGGTGAATGAACTTTTCATTAAGATCTATTTCAAGTTCCCATCTTTGTTTTTGTAATATATTAGCTTCTGAAGGTGTCATGGATATATTAATCACCCTCACATTCGAAGGTTGTGTTAACCAATGGTGTCATACATTACCGATTTCCTCTGTCCATTCACTCACTTAGCTTACCAAGGTGTTGTGTAAAACCTTTGATAAGTATGACCACGTAGATTTTTTTAAAAGAATCTTCCATTTATGAATGAAGCCTGATGAATCATTAGAGGATTTTATTGATTGGTTCCTTCACCTCTATTGCAAAATTCCTGAAAAATAATTGAACTCACATTTCATGAGAGAAGAGTTTATGCACTTTGTTCGTGTCTCCCAATATGGTTAACCTCCTTATTTCTCTTCCTCATGATTTCTCTTGATGGTTAGCTCCTCATCCATCTTACAAAACTTGCACTAAAATTTTTTCTGTCATATCTATCTAACAACAAACTCGGTTACATTTTACAGAGTGTTCACAAGATTGTTCATATGGACTTTTCTTTGTTCATTACAAATCGACAATCTGAAGTCTCAACTAGCTCATCTGGTCATTGCTCTATCTTGGGTGTGCATCATTCCTCTTATCATTTTCTCATTAGCACATCCGCTAAAAGTTGCTTCACACTTTATAATCTTCATTTCTTCACATCTCTCTATTCATACTTCCATCGAGCTAGTGATGCACTTCAACCTTCGCTGATGGTTATGGCAGGTCCTCACTGTCATGGCATGACCATTGAGGATGATCAGATCTATTTTTATTTACAATATTCCCATCGTGGTCTTGCTTCTTGAATCAAAAATTCATATTTTTTAAAGATCATGAGGCTTTCAAGATGACCATTATCAATTTTATGATCCAATATTTGAATGGATGGAACAATCTTACTTGGAAAGCTTTGTTTCATGCAACAAGCTATAATCCTTCCTCGCGTTTGCTAAGAAGCTTGATGCAGACAAAGGCACACATTCAAGAGGCTTACAAGGTTTTTTGAAAGGAGGTATCTATCAAGAAAAGTAGTGGTTGTGACATGTATTTCTACCCACAGATAATATTTTCCTTCCCATGTGCAAATTTTTCAAGTTTTTGTATTTTGTGGCACATCAATTTTGATCTATTTTAATTGTTCATATCTCTATGGATTCGGGTCAGGAATGACTATGGCGACCTCACTGGGGGTTTCACATGTTACTCCGACCATCTAACTAGTAGGACAGGAGTAGGAATAGTTGCATCTTAGTTTTCCTTTTGTTGTACTAATCTTACAAACCTCCCTAGTTGTTTGTTTTGGTTTTCTTCTTCTATTTTCCTTCATGTTTGGTTTGTTATTTATTAGGTTTTTTTATATTCTTTCGATGACTAGCCAACATAGTTGACCGGGGGGTTAGGAGGGGGGTAGATCCCCCCCTTTGTTGTGCCGATTGCATAGTGGTAGGAGTCACAAGGGGTTTAACAGGTGGAGGTAACCCCAGTCCTTTTGGCCCTATATTAGGTTGGGCGAAACTACCTATGGTTTTGTGCACGATTGTTTCGCACATGGTTTTGGATTTGATGGTTCTCTATCCATGGTATTGGATGCTTCAGCATGTATAAATATGTATTGTAACATTGAAAGGAACATAACGAAAAATCAAGCCGGTTGTCGCAGTTTTAGGATCCAAGGGAAAATCTCTATGTATATGTGTTTTATGTGTTATGCTCTCACATTGTTTATTTTTTGTGTTTTAGAATTCATATGTAGGTAATTTATGTACGACGTTGAAACCTACATTTGGTATCAGAACTGTTTTGGCTTCAATGGGATGCCTTTGTTGCTAACGGGTTTTGGTCGGGCTTGTGGTAGACATTGTTCAGTGGGAGATCTACGAGATTGATTCTGGTGGTGGAAGAAGATGGCGAGCAGTGGACAGATAGAGATCAAGAAATTTAATGGTCAATGTTTTGAGTTATGTAAACTCAAGATGGAGGATCTCTTGGTGGATAAATATCAGTTGATCATGGTAGATCTGGGTACTAAACCAACGGGAGTGTCCGATGAAGAATGGAAGAAGTTGGATGCGAAGGCTAAGAGAACAATATGATTATGTGTCTTGGATTTAGTATTTATAAATGTATCAGGGGAAGCTATGGTGAAGGATTTTTGGGACAAGTTAGGGACTTTGTACCAATCTAAGTCTCTGGTAAATCAACTGTTCCTACGAAAAAAGTTGTATAACCCGACGATGAAAGATGGAGACTTAGTGACAGAACATCTGAATGCATTTAATATTGTGGTAAGTCAGTTATTTTCTGTTGATATTAAAATTTTAGATGAAGTTAAGTGCATCAGTTTGTTGTGTTCTCTACCAGATTCATGGGATAGTCTAGTTATTGCAATAGGTAACAATGCAACTGCCTTGCAGTTTGATGAAATAGTCTGATCTTTGCTGATGGACGAGATGAGATGGAAAAATATGGAGAGCCAGAATAGTGATGCCTTATCTGTACGAGGATGGTCCCAGAACTATATTAAAAATAAATCATAGAGTGGTAGATCTAAATCTAGAGGTAGATCTAAATCTCTAGGAAGAACTGTAAATGTGGTGTGTTAGAAATGTGAAAAGGAAGGGAACTACAAAAGAGATTGTAAATCTAAAGCTCCTGATAAAGGAAAGGAATCTGATGATGCTCCTTCTGTAGAGGAAAAAGCCACCTCAGATGAAGGTGGGCATGTGTACTTCGCTTCTTGAAGTACACATGTATATCATGATGCATGGTTGATTGACTCAGGTGCATCCTTTCACTTCACTCTCCATAGGGAGTGGTTCTGCGAGAATGAGAAATATCATGGCAGTGATTTCTTCTTGAGGGATGATAGGAAGGCTAGAATTGTTGGTCACGAAAAATTAAAGTTGAAGTTGCAAGGTGATAGGGTTAGACCACTTCCAGGTGTTCTTCATATTCCTGCATTAGCTAGAAATCTGATTTATGTAAGCAAGCTGGCTGATGTAGGTGTAAAAACAATGTTTAAGAAGGATACCTATAAGATGACTCAGGCAACGCTAGTATTGAGGCGGGGAGTTTGACTTGGAACTCTGTACAAGCTGCAAGGTAGCACTGTTGTTGATGGTGAAACAGTTCCATTGTTCCTGAAAGTGGAGAAGAAAATCTAGTGGTCTCTAGAGAGATGACCATGTTGTTGCATCAAAGGCTTGGACATATTGGAGAGAAGGGCCTTTGAATACTTCATGGTAAAGGTATCGTACAAGGTATGAGTAATAGCTCCTTGGATTTTGATTTCTATGAAAATTGTGTATATGGTAAGTATAATCGGGTGAGTTTCCCCTCTAGTGGTGAGAGGGAGAAACATATATTAGAGCTTATGCACGGTGATGTTTTTGGACCTATGAAGGTTCCATCACTGGGTAAGTTTGTGTAGTATGTATCATTTATAGATGACTTCTCAAGGAGTGCATGGATATATTTCCTTAAGAAGAAATTTGAATTCTGTGACAAGTTTGAAGAATTTAAGGTTGTAGTGGAAAACCAGATAGAGAAGAAGATAAAGGTGATGAAGACAGATAATGGTGGAGAGTTTTGTGTTAAGGAATTTGAAGAATTCTATAAGAAGTGTGGTGTAGGTTGGCAGAAGACTACACGATATACACCTCAGCAAAATGGAGCTATATAAAGAATGAAAAAGACGTTGATGGAAAGGGCATGAAGCATGCTCAGTGGTACTAGATTAGGATAAGAATTTTCAATAGAGGTTGTTGAGACAACATGTTACTTGGTCAATATATCACCTTCATTAGCGTTGGAGGATAAGACTCCACAAGAGGTATGTACTAGTAAGAAATCCTCTCTTTCACATCTAAGGGTATTTGGATGTGATGCATATGTACATGTTCCAAAGGAGAAACGAACCAAGTTGGATAGTAAATCTGAAAAGTGCATCTTTATTGGGTATAAGGATGGTTTAAAGGGTTATAATATTTGGAAACCAGCAATAAGGAAGGTTGTGTACAACCGAGATGTTGTGTTTAGAGTGGTGAAATATGTTATTAAACATGATGCCCAACCAAAGGAACCTGAGAAGATAGAGTTTGAGCTAAAGGAGGAAGATTCAGACTCTACAGTAGAGGAGGAATCAGAAGATGAAGAGCCACAAACTCCAGGTGTGAGAAAATCAGTTCGAGAAAGAAGGCAGCCAGAAAGGTATAGTCCATTTGCTTTCTATTCAAATTTTTCTTTATCTATTATTGATGATGATCCAAAAACTGTGAAGGAAGTAGTAGATTCAGAGGATGGAAGACTTTGGAAAGAGGCCATGGTTGATGAAATGGCATCTTTGCACAAAAATGAGGCTTGGGGTCTAGTGGAGTTGCGAGCTGGAAGGAAACCCATTGGAAACAAATGAATGTTCAAGAAGAAGACAAATGCAAAAGAAAAGGTGGAGAAATACAAATCTCAGTTGGTAGCAAAACATTATTCCCAGGTGTTGGGAATTGATTTTGGTGATATTTTTTCTCCTGTTGCCAAGGTAACTTCTATTAGATTACTTTTATCCGTTGCTGCTTATTTCAATTTTGAGGTAGAACAGATGGATGTGAAGATAACGTTTCTTCACGGGGATCTAGAAGAGGAGATCTACATGAAGCAAGCTGAAGGCTTTGTGGTCAAGGGTAAGGAAGAACTGGTATGCAAGTTAAGGAAGTCTCTGTATGGGTTAAAACAATCACCAAGGCTGCGGAATCAGAAATTTGATACATTTATATGGGGACTTAGCTTCACTAGAAGCAAAACATATCACTATGTGTATTTTAAATTAATTGGTGACCGTGTTATTTATCTGGTCTTGTATGTGGATGATATGTTGCTGGTTGGAAATGACAAAGAAATTATCTAGGATTCGAAGACCCATTTGTCCTCCAAATTTGACATGAAAGATCTTGGTGCTGCAAACTATATTTTGTGCATGGAAATTAAAAGAGATTGGACAAACAGGAAGCTCTGGTTAAACTAGAGGAAGTATGTCGAGGCAGTATTGCAGAGGTCTAATATGCAGGATAGTAAACTGGTGAAGGTTCCTATACCTATAGGTGTAAAGTTATCTGTTGAATAGTGTCCAAGGACATAAGAAGAGGAAAAAGGCATGTCCCATGTTCCATATGGAAGTGTAGTCAGTAGCCTGATATATGTGATGGTTTGTACTAGACCACACATTGCACATGTAGTGGGAGTATTGAGAAGGTTTATGTCAAAACCAGGGAAGGGGCACTGGATAGTAGTGAAGCGATTTTTCAGGTATTTGCATGGCACTAGTGATTATGCTTTATGCTACCGAGGAAGATAAGAATTGGAATGAGTGTTGGATATTTGTGGCTTTATTGATGCGGAGTGGGCTGGAGATCTAAATCAGAGAAGATCTACAAGTAGGTATGTGTTTATCCTATTTGGAGGTGCAGTCAGTTGCATGAGTAAGAAACAATCTGTAGTGGAACTATCAGCTAGAGAAGCAGAATACATGGCAACCACTCATGTAACCAAGGAAGCAATTTGGTTGCAGAGATTGTGTTCAAGAATGGGGTTGGTATAGGGAGCTATAAGAATGGATTGTGATAGCCAAAGTGAAATTTTCTTGGCAAAGAACCCTGCATATCATTCAAAGACAAAGCACATTGATGTTCAGTAACACTTTGTGAGGGATATGATATAAGACAAAAAGGCACTGCCGGTAAACGTAAACATTTGAAGAATACTGCAGATGCATTGAAAAAATATGTGAGCTCTCAGAAGTTCTCTTGGTGTAGACAAGCAATGGGCATTACAGGACTGGATAAATGTCTTATCTCTCTTGTGGCCCCTAGTGGAAAGAAAACAACAAGTGGGATAATGTTGGGTCGTGTTATATTCTTTCCACGACTAGTCCACATAGTTAACTAGGGAGTTAGAAGTGGGCGGAGCCCCCTCTTTGTTGCACCGATTGTGTAGTGTGGCGAGTCACAAGGGGTTTGAGTGGTGAAGATCACCCCACTCTATGGGGTCTGGGGTTTTTGGACCCTATATTAGATTGGGTGGACTTACCTATGGTTTTGTGCATGATTTTTCACACATGGTTTTGGATGCAATGGTTTTCGGTCCATGGTTTTTGGCACGATGGTTTTTGGTTGATGGTTTTGGACGTGATGTTTTCAGTCCATGGTATTGGATGCTTCGTCGCGTATAAAGATGTATTGTAACATTGAAAGGAGCATATTGAAAAATCAAGCTGGTAGTCCCGTTTTTGGGATCTACGGGAAAATCTTTGTGTATATGTGTTTTATGTGTTATGCTCTCGCTTTTTTTATTTTTTGTGTTTTAGAATTCGTATGCAGGTAATTTCTATACGGGATTAAAATGTACAATATTTTGTTGTCTCATCTTTAATATTGGTTTCTCTGTTCTATGTCTTCGATATTTTTCTTTATTTCCTTCCTTGTTTAGTTTTTCGTTTGCTTTCACTACAAGAATAATTGTTATTCCTGGACGTGCATCCTTGCTTCTAAATGTGTATGTGGCTGAAGTTCAAAGAGTTTAGTTACACCACAGCCATTGGGTAATTCTATGTCCATATTATTTGTGTTTAGTTGTATCTTTTGGCCGATGAAGTCTTGATGGAAAATATGATCCATCTGCAAGGAAATTTTTGGCTAAAACAAGCACCTGTGTTGAGCTTAGGAAACCCCATGCCTACACCGAATTTTATGCTCTAGTGTGTTCAAGCTTATCCAACCAGTAGAAATGGAGAAGGGGAAAAATATAAATGAGAAAACCTCAATCAGATGTATTTACATTCTTCTCTCAAGCAACAACCTCTCCTGCTATCAATAAGCTAGGATCCCTCTTCCACCACAAAAATAAATAAGTGCCTATGCATATTTCTCTTAAAGAAATAAAAAAGGGAAAGAAGAGAAAGGATTCATGTGTAGAGAGATGAAGAAGGCACCTCCACTGAGGTAGTGCATAAGGCTGGTGCCAGTGGAGAAACTCTTGTGTTCCTACATGACTCCTTTAGAGTATCCATGTCTACTCATAACAAAGTAACACCAGAGATGAAAAAATATAATCTGAAAATATTAAGCAAGCAAGCCAAACTACCCTTCCAAATTTGAAAGACTATGATACAATTGAATCTTATGTTTTGTTCAATAGAGATGGTACAAGGCAAACCATGTCTCGCCATGGCATAAGTGGCGAAGTCTAAGTAACCAACATGATGAATCAATACTCCATGAAGCACCAAGTCCCTGCACTAGAAAACGAGCCAAAATAGAGAAGCTAGTGTTCAACAATTGTGTCACCAAGTGCTGTAGTGGCTACAACACCATTCAAAATGTTGGATTTTAGTCAAAGTTTGGAGCTCACCTTGGTTGTTTCTTTGATGGTTACAAGCACTTGAACTCATTCCTTGAGCTTTGTCAGTGTTTTTGTCAACCGTTTTCTTGCTTTACCAATTGTCATCTCTTGCCATGTTGATTTCTTTATAATGATTATGATCTTGTTCTGGTGATTTCAAAGGTTTGTCTTTGTGTGTTTGGGTTGTCCTAGCTATGTGAACATCCATCGTACATGAAGTTGTAAGAATTGTCGCACATGTCTCGCCATGGTCATCCAAAGTTCTATCCCATGTGTTGCATTTATCGCTTTCAACTCTAGAGAGTCCTATAGAGGGTCATGATTTTCTATGTTGTCCCAATGGTTGGTGTTATCATGTTGTTGAAGTATGCTAAGTGTGTTATCACAATGTCAAGTAATCACAAGTTGAATTGCCTCTCACACTTACCCATTTTCTTTAAAATCTCTCAAGATAACAACTTCACCTCAACAGACCCTGTCTAACCTACACTTCGTACTCTCAGTACTTAGTGGTGCTACTCTGTTGTCTAGAATTGGACAATGCTTGAGGAATTCCTTCGGGTCAGTTGCACTATGAAATCCCAAAGGTAAGAACCTTTTCTTCCTTCCAAGAACTGCATAGAACCTTCCTCACTACCCATGTAAACTAGGCGATTCACAATAACATTCTTCAATCCTCCTTCCTACTTTCTAGAACCCCAAATTCCGCAGAGGCTGGAGCCTGCACTACTGCCATAAATTTCATAGATATTTCCTCAAGGTGATTTCCCTTAGCCGAGACTCACTGATCTCAAAACCTTAAAATATTTTTTTCTTTGGTCCCTCTGTTGTCCTACCTTGTCTCTCCTCTGGAAACTATGCAGAGGTGTCTCTTGAGGTCCCACCTTGTAGCTTCCACTGGTGTCCTTAGCTACACAATTTTGCCTTGCAGTGGCCTCTCCGTAGTTTTCCTCGATAATGAAGAATGTCTGCCACAGTTCCTTATCCAAGGCTGAGATTCGTTCTGCATAGTCTCATTGATTATTCCTCCTCTTTGACACTTGCAACTATGTACTACGTAGTTATTGGACCCTCTCTCGGCCTGTCATAAGTGTTAAGCCCCAAACATGGAAAACAATGCATTATGCTAGACTATGAGGTTTTGGATTTTATGTGATTCCATCATGAGTGAATTTCATGAGTAGGTTCACTGATAGATCATGTTCAATGAAAAATGGTATGAAGAAGGAGCCTACATGTAAGAATACTTACTTGCAGCTAGATGGACGAAAAAGGTAGCAAGTGAAAGGAACACGTGCACAAAACCATCTTTGAAGACCAAGACCATCGAACACCATGCCAAACATCAAGCCATGTAGTTTAAAATACAAAGTACACGCAAGAGTACATCCATCACTTAGCAATACAGTAGCTTGACATGGACACCACAACTAGCCAGTACATGTCACTAGTGTCATGTCAAGTTGTGTCTTGAGTTTTCAAGGGAGCATCACTGTTATGGGCCATATCTATTTAACAAAATGTAATGTGAAGTGAAATCCAAATAGATGCACACAAGAAGCTAAAGATTCATGTGAATTGAAAAGTCATATGAAGATCAACGGTCATGAGGGTAGTCTAAGAGTCACAAGATTCAAGCATCACACCTGGCTATATATATACACCTTCCATTGTATGAGGAATGAATTTTCACTGTGGTTCCTCCCACATAACCTTGAGATTTTTCAGTTAGTTCTTTTAGGAGCGTGGAGTGGCTCTAGTGTCCCACTACTAGGACTAGTGATGTAAGGTGTACAAATATGTCTTGGCACTTTTTATTTATTCAAAATCTTACCAGGGCCAGTACATTTTCACACATGTTTTGTAGAATTTTATAAGGCTACTCTTTAGAAATTTCTAATGCATGTTTTCTTAACTTGTACTAATATATTTGAACTACTTTGGTTTTTTTAGTACTTATATTGTTGAGAATTTCTTTTACTAGTTATCTCAATTGGCTTGTCCTCATGGACTAATATGTAGGAAATTAGATAGACCTATCTTGTTTACGGGTTATAACGAACGTCACATCCATGTGGACTACTTTGCTAGATGGTGTACATGATTTCCCTTGCACCTCGGTTTTAATGATTGTTGCATCCATTGAGGACTACTCCACTGGATGTTGGACAAACCCTTTCTAGTTCACATGTGTCTCATCGTGGGTGGTACTACTACCTCTCACATAGAGACTTAGTTTACTCCCCTCTTGAAATAGGAAAAATTTGGCATACTTACATTACGCACTCACCATGTACATGTACTTTGTTATTTGAAGAGACCAACGCAACACTCTCATGTGATGACAGTTCGAGCCAAGCCAAATCTATAAGTATATGGGAACCAGGCCTTTGTACATTATGGGAATCCTACACCAAACAGTGTGAGGTCTATTTAGGACTTGATATCAGGGAGATCCCCTTGGTTGATGGATTTCTAGCACTGTGAGCATGTTAATAAGTCAAGATTTTATTTTTTTCAAATGGGCCATGTTAGGAACACTAAGAATAGGTTCTAATACATGTTGAGTTCCAATATGTGCCAAGTGCTAATGTATGTCAGTGCATGTGAAGGTGTTCCGAGGCATGTTAGGGACTACGGGGAATGCCAATACATGCTAGGGGAGTGTTATGATGTGCTAGGGCATGCCAATGTGTTCTTGGGCTTCCTAGTCATGACAAGATGTTCTAGGTACAAATATTTTCCAAGATGTTCAAGGTTCCAAGGAATGTTATTGTGCGCCAATGCATGTCAAGGTGTTCAAAGAGTGTTGAGAAGTGTTAGGTATCGCTTATTAATATAATGGACAAAGCTTTATTATCTACTAAATAATATGGTTTATACACACACTAGTGGAACTTCATGTAAATGGTATTTTCTAGATAATAAACCTAAATAGATGAAGCATGTTTTGACTCAGAGGAAAACTATATTCTCATTACATGAGATAAATGATACACAATAATTACTTCTTAACAAAGTCAATTACTCTAAGCATCATCACCTTGGACACATAATGAAAAAGACTCCATAATAATCGTATTAAATAATTATCTTTCGAAAAATAGTATAGAAATAGTCATATAGCGTCATAAAAAACTCATTAGAATGATTAATGATGACAAACATTTTTTGACCATCATCAAAAGTAACCGAAAAGAGCATTGGTGAGGGCCAATAAAATACCATCACTAGAAGTGTCACCGAAGAGAGAATTAGTGTCAACCCTTTAGGAACCCGCACCAAAAGTTTCATTGGAAATGATTTAGGTGACAAACCTTAAAGGATCATCACTATATGCACCTACAACAACCTTTCTTTAAGGAATATCACCATATGAAGCATTCATGGGGTTTAACTTAATGTACATCTAACATATAACATGTGTTCATGGCATACCAAACAATACGCCTAATTTGACTACATATTGGAAAATACCTCTAAAAACCACATTATTTAACTCCCTGCCAATATGAAACCAATACTCCTCCCCATTTAAGAAACCCCCACTTTCACTAGATATTGTAGGTATCCAATTTTTTCATTAACATTTTTTACACCCCTTTATATTTTTTTGTTAACTTTGAGCTCCATTTTTTATACCTGCCAATGTAAAAGACCCAGTGGACCCCAAGAATATGAAGGGTGTTTATTTTATCCCAGCTCTTGTGGTGCTCCGTACATTGGTGAGATTAGTTGCTCGATTAATCAAACGATTCATGAGCTTATCACTAACATCAATTATGGCAGGACTTGCCCCTCTGCTTTAGAAGAGAATGCAGATAAATCTAAGCATCACATCTACATCAAGGAGGCCCAAGTCGTTGCTAGATTTAGTCACTTCCATCATCATAAATTGAGTGAGGCCCTAAATATCGAAAAAAAGGCCTAATAATTCAAATATAGAGAATGGTTGGATTATTAGTACAAGTTGGGTCCCTGTCTTATCATCCTAGTTTTTCAGGCTTCTTTTTGGGTTTATTCTATTTGTTTATTTATCTATGTAGGTATTGGTGTCATTTCTATAGTATTTTTTGTTGTTTTATTCTTCATTAGTATTTATATTCTTGATCCATCGTGTTTTATCAAGTATTTTATCATCCTACTCATTCATAACTCCTTTTCGTATTTTTTGTTATTGGCCTTGGTGCTGTATTTTGTTGTTGAAGATATATATATAGATATAGATATAGATATAGATGTT